>SZWC01003315.1:105573-146451 GCA_023375785.1 Penium margaritaceum | reverse complement strand
CAGGCAAGGAAGAGATGCTTGATCCCACGGAAGCTCCAAAACAGGGAGAGTGGTTGGTGCTGCTAGAGTCAGGAGATCAAGCTCCTGAAAACTGGCAAGTGGTGCCAGTGCGGCAGGCCGTGAAGAAGAGTGGTGTGCCAGGGGGAGCGGCTGCGCAGGCTGACGCAGCGGCGAGCTCCGACACAGAGTCGGAGACGTCCGAGGCCTCTGAGACCAGCTCGGAGGCCAGTGGCTCTTCAAAAGAGGAAAATTCAACTCCAGGGCAGCCAACACCACAGGAGCAACAGCATGGCAAACATCCACCAGCAATGCAACGTCGCAGCACACGACAAAGAAAACAAACTCCAAAGTACGACGCTGACACTGGAAGCTGGACTGGACTGAGCTGGTCCTGTTTGGCTCAGGGAGAGCCGCTCACTGTGGCTGAAGCGCTGGCAAGGCCCGATGCGGCCAAGTGGAAGGAGGCGGTGGACAGCGAGCTCACGTCCATCGAAGAAAATGGCACATGGGTGCTGGTGGACAGACCCGCTAACGCTCACGTGGTGGGCTCAAAGTGGGTGCTCAGGTTGAAGCGGAATCAAGATGATAGCATCGACAAGTACAAGGCAAGGGTCGTGGCGAAAGGGTTCTCACAGCGCGCAGGTTCTGAGTACGATGAGACCTTCGCACCGGTCGTCACGTTTGCCTCAATCAGGTCCCTGCTTGCTGTCGCTGCCGCCAAAGACCTTGAGATCCACCAGATGGATGTGAAGACAACCTTCCTTTATGGGAAGCTCGACAAGGAGGTGCTAATGGAGGTACCGGAGGGTGTCAAAGCACCCGAGGTTAAGGTGTGCAAGCTGGTGAAGGCGTTGTACGGGCTGAAACAGGCCCCATGGGTCTGGTACAAGGAGATGGACAGCTTCATGGCTGAGATCTCCTTCGCACATTGCAAAAATGACCCTAGCGTCTATGTGCGGGAGGACGAACGTGGCTTGCTACTTGTGGCGTTGTACGTGGATGATCTTATCATGTGTTCTTCCTCGCAGGAGGCCCTCACGGACCTCAAGAAAAATCTGGCCAGCAGATTTAAGATGAAGGACATGGGACCTCTCGAGTACTACCTCGGGATTGCTGTTCACCGCAACCGCAAAGCAGGCACCATCGAGCTCAACCAGACCAAGTACATCATGGACATCTTGAAGCGCTACAACATGGAGGACTGCAAGCCCGTCAGCACCCCCATGCCCTCCGACTGCAAGCTCTCCTCCTCCATGTCACCAAGCAACGAGGCAGACCGGCGGGAGATGCAAAACATTCCATACCAGTCCGCCGTCGGAAGCCTCATGTATGCAATGGTGGGAACACGACCTGACATTGCTTTTGCAGTGGGTCAGGTGAGCAGGTTTGTGGCCAACCCTGGGCCAGAACATTGGCAAGTCGTGAAGCGGATTTTTCGCTACCTCAAAAAGACTCGGCACGTCGGACTTCGGTTTGGANCAGGAAGTCCACCTCAGGGTTTGTTTGTCTTCTCAACGGTGGTGCGGTCTCATGGGCAAGCAGGAAGCAGGACTGCGTCTCGCTTTCTACTGCTGAGGCGGAGTACATTGCACTCTCCGAAGTTTGCAAGGAAACACAGTGGCTTCGCAGTTTGCTTGATGAGATCAAGGCACCACAAGAGGAGGCAACGGTCATCCGCATCGACAACCAAAGTGCCATGGCTATGGCAGAGGACGACATGATCTCCCGGCGTACAAAGCACATCGATATTCGGTACCACTACTCACGTGACCTTATCGCCAAGGGTGTCGTGGAACTGGAGCACGTCGCAACCAAGAAAATGCTTGCGGACTTCTTGACAAAGCCGCTAGACAGCGACTTGCATGTTGCAGGTGCTCGAGGAGTCGGCATGGTGGATGCAAGAGATGAGAACTAAAGACCAAGAAAACTGACATGCACAAACACAACCTAGAGCTACAGGTTCATGCCGAAGAAAACTACCACAGCAGGTGGCCTACGGTGCAAGGGAGAGATTGTTGTTCTTCTATGCCCCATGGCCACTGCTATGGGTTGACGGACAGGTTGGGCATGCACTGCTCCCTTGGAGTAAGTCCCCCAAACCTTGTTCGTGGTGCAAGTCCAAGCGAGACACCAGAAGTGTAGCGCAACGGATAGCATGTTGGACTTAGGGACAACAGGTCCTGCGATCGAGCCTTGATGTGCGCAGGAGGTTTTTTGACCTTCTAGCACAGGGGAATTTTCTTAGACATTTCTCCATGCATGAGGAGAGTGCGCCACTTGGCGGTCAGTGGATGCGCCAATTGGCGGACTGGTGAGGTGGTTTGGAGTGACCATCCAAAAAATATCACTGCCCACACACCTTAGAAGCCAGGCCTAGGACTATATGTACCAGGCTCATTCCTCATTCTAATTACACAATCTGGCCTTAGATGCTCCTCACAGAGTTGTCCAACTAAGGAACAGTATAAAGAAGACACTGGTTGGTCTAAGCCCCAGGAGTTAGTCTTTGACTAGCACCTCGTGCGAAAGTGACCAAGTGTTAAGTGGACACAGTTGCTAGCAAGTGATTGCCTAGGAACTGCTCAGTGTGGAACCGTGATCCTGAGGGTGATATCTTCTCCTAGCTGAAATGCTAGGAGCGGACGGCAGGTGCTATTGTGTTGACCCTGTTTTCTAGTCCGTTTGCCTCAGGCCGGTTGACAACCTGTGCTATCTTCAAAGCTAGGGGTGTGACCATATAGAGCTCCTCACAATCAAGAGTGCCATGCATGAAGGCATTGCTCACGTCCATGTGGTGGAGATCCCAGCCATAATGTCTTCAGTTGATTGGCTTCCTCCAAAGATGACCTAGTTGTCTACAGAAGAGTGGTGCCCATGCCCAATAGAACACAAGACAGCAAGACAGAGACAGGCCGTAAACTCTCATAAGAAATCACGGCATAACCGAATGTTCATCCAGGATGAATATCCACTGTGAGGAAGGCAAGGGCAGTGAGACCCAAGGCCTTTGTCTGTGGATCCCCACTTATCACAGTATGAGATGGGGGTGTGGGACGGAGGGTAGTGGCTGAGGGCAACTGGTTGATGGCAGGATGCATGCCTGCTGGAGGCACTGGGGTTCGTGGACAAAGACAACCACCAAGAGGGTGTGAGTATGTCAGATCAATACTAGAAGAGTGCATGCGCTGGGCTCAAGAAGGCAAGGACACGACTGGTCACTCTACTGGAGTGACCGAATCAGAAGCCGGAGAACTGCTGGATTGGTCAATCGGGTCAGCAAATGGAGTGACAGGCTCTGTTGGTTGGGTGGCGGAGTCAACGGACAAAAATGTGTCTATGCGACAACCATATTGCGCACCTACAACCTCCTATGGTAGCTGTCCGTGAATGCAGCTCAGATGAAATGTTGTTCACTATTTTTTCATTCATGCGGTATACCTTGCCACATGTCAATGTGTGCGAGCTGTCAGGTTGCTTCAGTACTCAATAACCACCCTAATGGGCAAGGAAGATTTAGGCTCCCATGAGAAATGTTCAGTTCCTCAACGGACCCAATGAATGCTGTATTCCATGAAAACACATGAACGAAGTCAAGGCTCTTGGTGTTGGAGCATATGAATGATCTTGTATTGGCCGTTGGCAGTAAAGACTTTTGGTGGTGACTAAATGATTCCTTCTACTGTGTATGGATCCATCGTGCTCAGATGAAAACTATCATGTACATTCATACTCTACAGAAGCAGCAATTGGTATGCTAGTGACATGATACGTGCAACGATGGGAAATGGCCCAATCCAATTCAATAGAAGTTTTTTCATCCCCCACCAATTCTACCAAAGGTTCTTGTTGCTAAGGAGAACCTTGTCACTAATGTCAAACAAGACCTGACAATAAATTTTGTCAACATATGCTTTTTGTCATTGACAAGGTGACTGAAGGTGACACTGCACCTCCTATAACAAGGAGCATATGCTCCTGCCAAAGGCTTGAGTAGAAGGGACATGTCCTGTGCTTCCACTCTTAACCAATGAAGAGGAAAACACTAGATGTCAACCAACATTCAACACAAATAGTGTAAAATACGTGGACGTGTTCATCAAGCTGTTCAATGTAGACTTTATCGGTACAAGAAACGTTTCCTAGTCATTCATGGCAAGGGCCATGTACATGTGGTGTAATTGCTTGGCAAGTATGACTCTTTTACTTTGTTTGTTTTTTGGTTTGAGGGTGAAACATCGTCAATATTTAGAACTCCCTGCCAAAGTACTCATGCATCTTTTTCTAGATTTTACTAGCATATGTTCCATCTCGATCAGAGATAATGCGCAACAGCAAGCTGTGATACTTCACGACATCCTTGAAGAAGAGACAAGGGGTCTCCTCTTTGTTCACGTCAATGGTTGCATGAATAACACGTGTCATTGTCATTGGAATATTGGTGACCACTAGTATTGCATTATGAAAACGGGCCGTTTCCAGAAGACCAATAAAAGATTTCTTGCAGACGCACTCCCATGGACTCTCAAGGATGGCAGGCTATTGGAGGAGTCCAGTGGTCTTTTTATCACTATTGTTTCTTCAAAGACATTAATCTAATGTCACACAAAAGATGCGGGTATTGACACTCCATCCTGGCCAACAAGAGTGGTCTGAAATTATCTTTCATATATTTTGAGAACCCACATAACCATCTATTGGTGGGTTGTGGAACTTGGAGATCATCTTTGCACAACGTTTTCCTCATACAATAACTTGTAGCCTGTGCCAAGAACTCCAAGGGAAAAAAATCTTTTCCATGAATCCATGAATGAAGGACCTGTTCTTGGCACAACCAAAATGAAATGATACATGGATCTAAACGGTGGAGTTGTCTCTGGTTGTTATAGAATTATATGGCCCATGTTTTCTTTTGGTGGAAATCCAGCCGGTGGGTCTTGGAATACGTCCCAGAATTCCGCCCGCAAAGATTTGATCTCATACAATGTATCTTCCTTCAAAATTTCCTTCACTTTCTGTAGCTGAGCCAAGAATCATCAAGAACCCTGTCAAATGTGTTTCTTAACCTGCATCGTAGCCCATCTAGTATGCACTTGAATTCAGGCCAGTGATAATTCTGTCCTTGGAATCACAGCAAAGCAAATCTACCCCTTTTGGATCATGAAGTGCTTTGTTTCAAAGAACATTAGAGCCATTAGAGTGTTTTGTGGAGCCAGGGATTGCCTAAAATCACATCAAAGGGGTCAATAAACTTGATTACCTACAACGTGAGAATCTTTGAGTACCCTTAAATACATTTTTTTTCACAGGTACCGAGAACAGGTACGAGTACCGTACGGTTGTCACCGTTGACAACTGTGCCACTTGATGATTTATTATTTAGGCCTACCTATCAGGTAAATCTAAGGCTAAAGAAGCAGCCATCTCCTCCGATGTCAGCCAGTAATTTCACAAGAGCACCAGCTAGGTGTCCTAGCTATGTTTTCATGTTGCTTCCACTCCTGCTAATGAAAAGGCTCAATGAATACAAGCCGAGATTGTGGTAAACATAGAATCCGTATAGAATACATTGTAAATTCCATGATTCACCTACTTGCTTCCACATCTTGTGGATTTTCTTAATTCTATTAGCACCTTCTGGTATTTAAGTTTGGCCAGATCAAATCATCGACCAAAGGTACCGCAAACATGATTGAGCTCATCGCAAAACATGGGAAGGTTGTGATGAGACTAACGCTCAGCCATCAGCAGCCACAGGCGGACAGCCAAGGCAGCATCACTCTTGTGGCAGAGGCTGTAGACCCACCACGTCCGGGTGAATTCATCACTCACGGTAAAAACATACCAACCCCGATCTGAGAGGGACTCGACTGGAAGGGGACCAAGACGGTCCGATTGGACCAACTCTAGCGGACGCAGTGCCCGGGAAGTGGAGTCAGTGATAGAGCAAGGGTACATCTTACCCTGGACGCTACAAAGACAATCGGTGTTGGGCTGCTTCTCAAAGAAAGTCACGTCAGGATCAAGGGCTGGCTGAGTTCAAATGAGCTTGGACACATTGTCCGAGCTCACTTGTCAGAGGCGGTGATGTAGCAAGCGCAGGTGCTCAGGGGAGAGAACATCAGTGACAAAGACACCTGTGGAAGAGAGAGCAAGAAGAAGTAGAGTGCTCAACAGTGAAACCCATCCTGGTGCATTAACAAATAGAGAGCAGGTTACGCGCAAGAGGAGGCACAAAGAGCACATGGGAAGTATACAAGGGGACATACAGACCATCGAACCACAAAACCTCAACTCCCTACACAGGCAATGCCTTACTAGACCCTGTGCAAATGGACCAATGGACGTAGCGGGACCAAGCACGACAAAGCCACAACCATGACAAGTCATGTGATGGCTGGCACCAAGTTTAATGATCCAGGGACCACTCGATTCACAGCCAGTCGTCAATAATGATTTTTTTTTCCATAAAACACTCTGCCTTTACTGGACGTGAGGGAGAGGAAATTGGACAATGATGAACTGCCCGGACTTGTGACTCATCAAGCCAATCAGTGTTATCAGGTCCATCCTCATCACAATCTAACTGAGGTTCCCACAAGCATCATGACGGGCAATAGAGAGAGTAGGACAAGCTGTCTAGGGACCACCCGGCTGTGAAAAAACACTCGCAACTCCCTAAGTACAAAGCGCCAATAACTGACATAGCTCCACAATAGTGCAATCCCAAGGGTCCATATCACCACTGCTGGTTAGTGAAGCGGCTACGTCTGCTACAGTCATGGGCATGACACGATCCATCCCTGTGGTCACGAAGGACATCCATTGTGCATGTGCCATCCAGAGGCCACACATGATCTGAGGCCAATCAGGGGGTTGCTCACACTCTGTGTAGCCATGACTACCCCCACTGTTGTAGCAGTGGAAAAAATGTCCAGTACCACTACTCATTGGGTGATGTTGCTGATGTTGCTATCCATTACTGCATCTCTTTTTCCCCTACTTTCCCTGTGCGGTTGCTGAAATACCCTGAGTCCGGCCGCTTGGGGTAGAGGAGGAGGATGAAGTGATAGAGGTGGGATTGGTGAACTGGGACAGACGCGTAGGAGGAGTCATCTGCTGATTGGTGAGAGCAGCCTCATGAGCCGATTTTGCCTTGAGAAAGTAGCGATGAGCCCAAGGAAGTAGATGCAGTGACACTCATGACTCAGAGAGAGTCATGCCATCGAAGCCAATGTAATGCTTCAGGTGATCCAAGTGCGTCCCCATCATGATGGCATCAACTGCCCACAGTTACATCCCACCACCAGTCCCAAGGCACGTGTAAAGGTGCATGGCGTGTCTCTAGTAATCTGCTGAGAGCTCCGTGGACCCTGGTGGAGGGAGTGGAACTCACGAAGTTGAGCCGCCCTCGTGGCATAGGTCTTCGCAACGAGCAGTATCAGGAAAAGTTCCCAGACCTGGCGTGGTTCTAATATAGTCTCGGTCTCTCCTTGACCCAGAAAGGGTCAGAAGTCGATCACAGTCTCTTGTGGCATGACGTAGAGCAAACCGCACATCACTCTCGCTGTTTTCCGAACCTAGTGTTGAAGTTGTCACCTACAATGATGATTTTAGCATGAAGGTTGTCCAAATTAAGAAAATATTGGAGTGATATGTGCCAGAGGATGCTGAATATAATGGTGGTATGTTTGTGCAAAAACAACTTTGAAATTTTCAAACATGTCATACTTTAAGCTTCAGCCCGAAATCTGGATAAATCTACATCTGAGAGCCATTTTTGTTTCCTGAATCCTATGTGTCACAAAATGAGACATGAGTGGATGTGATAGGTAGGTTATCTCAAAAGCTTTCTAGTGATTCCTTACATGCCAATGATGGTCATATTAGGCAGTTGACCCCTTTCATGTCCGGGGGAACTTGTAGCTACAACCTCAGTGAGACTTTTGAGAAGCTTCACGGATCCCTTTGTGATGTTGTCATTACGTGCCCCAACTGCCAATGGAGAGGGTTGGACAACCCTTTGCTGCCTCGTGGTGGTGGCATGCCAATATTGTTGCAAATGTGTCTCTACTACTACAGTCTGCTACAGCGGGTCAACGTGGCTTTTCCAAAGACTGTGGCTTTAGCTGTGACTCTCGCTACTTCTGCCACTGCTCCGTCTCTGCTGCTCAGCTCAGCGATGGATGCCTCACCACTCTGATGCCATGAGAAACTTCTAGAACAAAACTAGCCTTGCTACTACCAACGCAGTGACACTATCCAGTCAGCAGACTCACTTGCAATCAAGCAATTGCATGGAACTGCAAGGGTTAAGCTAGGGAGAAGTGCAAATTCTCATAAGCTCCTATAGCTTAGTAATGCAAAAATGAATAACACTAACAAGAACACTGTTAGTCTATGGGCTTTGAGTTGTGATGAGAGCTTCCTGGTTTGTGCTGATGGTTCTAAAGCAGCTATGTCACTCCTTTTGTGACACGCAGGGTGCATTCTAATCACTTAGTTCACACATGCATGACTGACAGATATTTCTCGGTGGTCGAAACCCGGGCACTGGTGGTTTGTGCCAGTTCTTTGGGAGACCCCATCATTATTTGCCACATATTGTTCTTGACAGTTTGTGCATTCTCCCTATGGTCAAGACCCCGGTACACGATGGTTTGTATTGGTAGCCCGGGAGACGTAGTACTAACTGATCGTGTCTTTGTTCACTTTTTTTTGGACATTTGTAGTTTGCATACGGCCGAGACCCAGACGTCGGGTTACATGTTCTGTCGTCTCAAGAGGCCTAAACTTGCCTAAGTTGGCTTACAGGTGATGCTATTTTATCATTGTAGAGTCTGGATGTGGTTGGTATATGTTTCATATCTTCTTTTGGGTTGAGACTCAGACACAAGGTTGAATGTTCCAGGGCCTCAAAAGACCTCCCTTGTGTGGTTTCATGTTCTGTGACATGTGTATTCCCCTTCGTGCTCTTTGGCATGATGGGGATGACGGGGCCTGGTCGGCTAGCCACCAGTCCCCAGTACATAAGCTCTTAGTAGGGCTCTTAGTACTCTCTTCCTTGTTTCTTAATTCATGCATTCCGGACTTAGTCAAATCGTGATGCTGCCATTATCTTGCTCACCACCGGAGCCCATGCCCTATCTAGCATGGATCCGCATGAACTAAACCAATACTAGCACAAACAGCATAAATACCTATGGCGGCGCACAACAGGTGACGCACGCAGAAGTGTCAATTTGCCCTAATCCTGACCCAAAACCACTGTTTTGGCCATAACTATGTGCACATGCATCCAAACGAAACACCATCTGAACCTACATGTGAAAAATCTTGATCCGGACACTATGACTGGTCACACACACAGGTCCGGCATCAATCACTTGAAACACAATGCAAACAATACAAAAATGAGCTCAACAGCCAGTCCATTGAGCAAACTCTAACGACTGTAGAAAAACTACAGAGCAACCCAGCAAGTACCCGGGACGTTGTGGCGGCTGTCTGGTAGCTGCTGGTGGGTGGAGCCACCACTCGTTGGTGCTGCGGTGCCAGCTAGGTCTGCATCAGGGAACTGCACAAGCATGGACACGGCCGAGGTCACATGAAGTTCTACAAACACACAAAAAATTACTCATGTCACAACACTATTGACTGAAGCGAAGCATGAACAGGCACGTGGATTCTAGTAGATGGAATTCACCCTGGCTCCAGCCCTGTGCATTTCCTCATACTCCACAGGAGGAAAACCTACCTGATCCGTCTGTTCTCCTCACCGGTGCTCTGGTGATCCGGTACACCAAGCTCCAGAGTCTACTTGATGATGGAGCAGCTCCAAGACCACCTCTGCTCAGACCAGATCGACTCTTCTTACAACCCATTGTCTTCATCTCCTTCATTCTCTTCATCTTCCTTTGAGGGACCTTCTCAAGCTGCACTGTACCTTCCCTCTCAGTCCGTGACTATTCTCTCAACCCTACACTCTACTGGTTGTTGGCTATTGAGCTAACCACCTCTGGCAGAGAAGCTGCAAAACCAAAAATCTCACAAAGGTTTTAACACCTTCTTCCTTTGCAGGCACGTGTCATGCACCCCAAACTTAATCAGGCATACAGTGCAATGTGAGTAGCTCTCAGTAACACCTTCAAAAGTACTAACGCCTTAGCATTACATCTCAAGAAGAGCTCAAGTTGTCAATACGCAAGAGAGCATCAAGAAAGAATCAGTTGATCAGCATGTAAGACAAGTCCATTCATAGATGTCTTTCCAGTACATCACCAATCAAATTTCACTATGGGCTTAACACATAAGCATCCTAGTGCCAAGGTAACACATCAATCATGTGGCTTCCAAGAAGCTACGGAATCTCTTCCTTGGAAACTTCCAGAACAACCAAGATGTGCATGGCGCCAAGACCAAACTCATGGCCTCTCACTTGGCCAAATAAAAAACATGGCAAAGTTAACCATTCACCCACACGGTGTACTTAAAGGTCATATCTCACACAATACAAAGCATAGTTGAGTTACCCTACAACAGATCCTGGAGTCATGCCTCCACAAGGGAGAGAGAATTCCTGATGCGTCCTACAACACTAAACAAGGGACAAACATATTCAACAAGTTTATCCCTTGCACCTTGCATCAGTTTCCATCATTAGTCTTCATCACTTGCGTTGACCCTGCCGATACCTTGCCTGCCCGCCTGGTGGAGATCCTTGTCCAGTGGCTTTGTAAGCATGTCAGCCTGGTTCAGCTTGGTGCCGACATACTCGAGCTCCACTGTCTGCTTGTAGACCAAGTCTCGAGCATAGTGCTAGCGGATCTTGACGTGCTTTGTGTGCCTAGAAAGGACTGGCTTCTTGGACATGTCAATCACACATATGTTGTTAATCTTGATAACCGTCACTGCTTCCTGCAGTTCCTTCATCTCAGATAGCAAGTTGCGTAGACACTGCATCTCTTTACACACCACAACCAAGGCCATGTACTGAGATTCAGCTGTTGAAAGAGAGACACATTCCTGCTTGCGACTCGCCCAACTGACAGCACCTCCATTCAGCATACACAAGAAAAGGTGGAACTTCTGTCATCAATCTTGCCTCCCCAATCAGCATCAGTGTAGCACATGAGACGGAGTGACGTGAATCTAGCAATGCCTCCAAACTGGAGCTCCAGGTAGCGTCCCCTTAAGGTACACCATCTGGTGGACCTCCATGGCACTAAGATACTTATGTGTCAAGCCCATAGCACAATTTGATTGGTGATGTAGTAGGGTTAGGTCACTTCTCAAGAATGTGCTTTTGACTCGTGTCCCCTTAAGGTAGCGCATGATGCGCTTCACAACCTGCCGTTGCAGTGGACCAGGATTGGCCACAAACTGGCTCACTTGCCCAACAGCATGGGCTATTTCTAGTCGGGTGGTGACCATGGCATACATCACATTGCCCATTGCAGACTGATATGGTGTGCTGGGCATATCAGCTTTCTCCGCTTTGTTGGATGGGGACTTGGAGGTGGAGAAATTGCACTATGAGCTCATGGATGTGCTGGCAGGCTTGCAATCATGTCGTATCCTTTGAGGATGGAGTTAATGTATCTTATCTGGTTTAGGCTAATGGTACCTGTTGTTGTGTCACGCTTGATGGAAACTCCAAAATGCAAGTCAACAGGACCCATGTCCTTCATCTCAGATCTGCTACTCAGCTGCCCCTTGAGATCGTCTAGCAGCTGCGTTGAAGAAGAGCATAGAATCAGGTCATCGATGTACAAGACGACCAACATGATCTCTTTTTCTCTCTCATGCACACACATGCTAGGGTCGTTGTCCTGGTGCGTGAAGGAAACCTTAACCATGAATGTATCCATCTCCTGGTACCAAAGTCTTGGTGCTTGTTTTGGTCCATACAACACTTACACCAATCTGTACACCTTTTCCTTGAGAGCATCAACCTCCGTCTGGAACCTCCATCAGTACCTCCTTGTCAAGTTTTTCGTAAAGAAAAACTATCTTGACGTCCATCTGGTGGACCTCCATGTTCTTGACAGTAGCAATGGTAAGCATTGACTGGATGGATGCGAACGTCACAATGGTAGAAAAGGTTTCATTGTACTCTGCGCCAGGCCATCAAGAGAACCCCCTTTGCTACCACCTGTGCCTTGTACTTGTCTATCGTGCCATCTTGTTTTCATTTTACTTTGGGCACCTACTTGGACCCCACAACGTGAGAGCCGGCCGGTTTTTCCACAAGCACCCATGTCCCATTCTCCTTAATGGGGATGCGTTCACTGCAAATTGCTTCATCCCACTCAACTTTTTCAGGCCAAGTGAGTGTCTCTGCCACAGAATTTGGCTCCACTTGAACCAGGAACAAATAGTTGAAGCCTTTCCATTCACCCCTGTCTGTATCGTAATTCTGCTGAGGTACTTTGAGACATTCACTACTTGTTGGATCTGCTTGCTCTTGCTGTTTATGTGGAGGCTGGGGGTCTGTTTCGTCGTTGATGATGGAGAGGCATCCTCCTCATGGTCTAGAAGATCAGATACGTGAGACTCAGAGTCTCATTCCTCACAGTCATCTTCATCAGCTCCTCTCCCTGTTGCACACACAGCCCATGCCATTGTGTTGGTACATTTTCTCCGTCCTTAGGGAGAGTGAGCAACTCTCCCTGTTTTAAAGTGTTCACAAGTTCAAGATGCTCTCTCTTACTCACTCACCTTTTGTGGAAATCCACATTTTTTGCTGCGGATGATTTTCTTAGCTCCTTGGTTCCACAGTCCGTAAGCTTTGTGCACAGTGTCATAGCCCATGGAAATACACTTTTGTGCTCTTGC
The DNA here is from genome assembly GCA_023375785.1 of Penium margaritaceum. Taxonomy (NCBI): domain Eukaryota; kingdom Viridiplantae; phylum Streptophyta; class Zygnematophyceae; order Desmidiales; family Peniaceae; genus Penium; species Penium margaritaceum. The sequence goes on along the minus strand of SZWC01003315.1, from coordinate 133,617 downwards.
ATCGAGCTTACCAGGGCCCTCACCTGCCTGAACCTTGGCAAAGCCGGTGAAGCAAACACCTTGGGATGGGAGGAGTCTGACTTCTGGCCTGACCATGCTTTTTGAGGTGTCCTCAGCTGTTGTTTCTGTATCTTCTTGCCTCTCCTTTGCAGAGATTCTACAGGTGTGAGGTTCACAAGATAGGTAGCCGTACATGCTGCTTCATTCTAGAACCTAGGAGGCAGCTTGGCATCAAAGAGCATGCACCTTGGCATGTCCAGGAGGATCTGGTTCATCCTCTCTGCTATGCCTTTGCATTGAGGTGAGTAGGGGGCAATTTTTTGGTGTTCAATACCCTATGTCTTGGGCCAATCCCTGCAGGCCGTGTACTCTCCCCCATTTTCCGTCCTGAATGCCTTGGCCTTCTTTCCACTCTGTTGCTCAACCATAACGACAAAGGATTGCAAATTCTCCTTTACCTCACTTTTCGTTTCAAGAAAGCATATCCACACCTTGCGACTATTATCATTGATGTGCGTAAGGAAATAATCTGATGCCTCCATTGGACGGTATGCAAAAGGGATCACACACGTCAGAGTGGATAAGGTCAAGAGGTGTGAGAGCACGAGTACCATTGCACTTGAAGAGTTTTTTCTTGTCCTTGCCTTGAAGGCATGGTTCATACAAGATTTTGGCTCTTTCTGCCTCATCACCTAGCTCCATCTCATGCACAAGCTCCTGCTTTCTCATGTTCACCAATGTGCAATGAGCCACGTGCCCAAAGTGCCTGTGCCAAAGGTTCTTGGAGGATGTGCACTGGCTAGAATGAACAGCCCTAGTGGGTGTACTTTCTTGCAGTTTTTTTGCTTAATCTTCCACTACCACTGCTTCTGCTACTCCAGCATGCCCTTGTCATCAGACTCTATGTTTCTGTTCTCCTCGTCATCTCTCTCGACCGGAGATTCAGCCTTTGATGTTGTCATTTTGGTCTGCAAGACGTAGAGTCCACCAATGAGAGGAACCTAAAAAACAACCTTCTTGGCAGAGTAGGAGATTTTGACATCCTTTGTGGGGACCATCATTGCTTCCTTCTCATTAAAGACCACTTCCATGCCATGGTCAGTTATCTTAGAGATGGACAGAAGATTAGATGTGAAGGAGGGAAGGTAGACTACCCCCTCTAGCTTGAGGTCGGAGTCCGCACTTTTGACAGCCACTGTGACCAGCTTGTCACCAATCCCCTCAGCTGCCTCAACCTTGTCCTTGGCGACTCTGAAGTTTTTACAGCATGGAGCAAGAGAGATGAAGTCTCTCTTCTCGTAAGTGGTGTGGTCTTTTTTGCCCGAGTCAAGGTGGTAGGCTCCTGGCCTGAGTATCGCCCTCTCTTTGTTGGAGGCACACTCAGCCATGAAGCTTGTGGGATCCTTCCCACCATTACCCCATCTGCATTCATCCCTGTCTCCTCCCTCCTTCTTGAGTTCCGGACAATTCCGAGCCTAGTGTCTAGCCTTGCAACAGTTATGGAAGTTTCCTTGGTGCTTTGGACCTCTTCTACTATTACTAGTGATGTTTTTTCCCTTGGATCAAGAGGAAGAGGTACTACGGAAGGTTCCACTGCTCTGTGAGGTAAGGGCAGCCACGTTTGTTTCACTACTGCTGCAATGCATGCCTTCATTCCACACATACTCCGAGACAGTTTTTCAGGAAACTTGCTCAGTATGATCATGGGACCCCAGCTCCCCAACTGCGTCATGAAAGAAATGGCCTGCATATCGGATATCAGGTCCCATCCCATGCCAGTGGCTTCTCACAAGAGCCTCTCAAACTTTTGCATGAAGGCAGAGACATCCTACCCTTTACTACGCCTCATGTTAATGAGGTTATGTAGAATGAAGAGACTGTTGGCCAGTGAGGAGGACTGAAACACCTTCCCTTGTGTGATGTATGCCGTGGCTGCCACTGTACAACTGCTGATGTGTGAAAGGGCTGATGGTTGTATGGAAGACACAAGAACAGTGAGAGCCTTCTTGTTGATCTTGACCCATGCCATAAGGTCACCACCCTCCTCCTTTGGTATTGGGATAGTTCCTTCAAAGTATCCTACCAAGTCTCTATCATCCATGATGATCTCAAACGGCTACTTCCAGAGCACAAATCCCTCTCCATCAAACTTGAGGATGGGACAATAGTTCCCTTGTTCCCTTGTCCATGCCATCCCTACAACGACACTCCTACAATCGCTGCACCTGTTGTTAATGTTGATGCACCTGTATTTGAGGCTCCTATAGGCTGTTGGTGAGAAGAGGCAAGTGCTTGCCCTGTTCACATTGGCTGTTGCAACAGATGTATGCTGATGTAGGGTGATGGAGGCTGATTTCAGCTCCCAAGGCAAAAAGGAGGAGATGTGCTGCATTCCCCTCCTGCTGATGTTGACCTCCAAACAGAGATTCTGGCTGAGAGTGAAAGAGCTCTTACTTCTTGTGACTTGGTGGTTGCGTGCATGAAACTTTTCTAGCCAGAAGCATGCACCCATAACTCTTTGCTAGTTATTGAGCTAACCACCTCCGGCAGAGAAACCGCAAGATCAAAAGGCTCACAAAGGTTCTATACCTTTTTCCTTTGCAGGCATGTGTCATGCACCCCAAACTTAATCAGGTATACACTTCACCTTCAAGAGTAATAACGCCTTAGCATTGCATCTCAAGAAGAGCTCAATTTTTCAATACGTAAGAGAGCATCAAGCAAGGGTTAGCTGATTAACATGCGAGACAAGTCCTTTTATAGCTGTCTTTCCAGTCCTAGAAGTCAAATTACATTCTTGAGAAGTGGCCCGACCCTGCCACATCACCAATAGACTTGCGCTTTGAGCTTGACACATAAGCATCCTAGTGCCAAGGTGACTGATCAACCATGTAGCTTCCAAGAAGCTACAGACTTTCTTTCTTGAAAACTTCCATAACCACCACAATGTGCATGACACCAGGATCAAAATCATGACCTCTCACTTGGCGAAATCAACGGTATGGCCAAATTAACCATTCACCCACATGGTGCACTCACAGGTCATACCTCGCATGAGACACGGCATAGTTGACTCACACTACAACAGATCCAGGGGTCATACCTCCACAAGGGGTAGAGCATTCCTGATCCTTCATACGACACTGAACAAGAGGCAACCACATTCAACACTAGTGTCATGCTCCCGATGGCTGAGCCACTTCCTATATCCTCTTCAAATCAGCCTCTTGCTAGACGACGTCATCTGTGCCGTGCGTTTCATGTTTTTCTTGTCACTAGCATGTTGTCATCTCCACTGGCTTCTGTCTTTACATCAGTCGATGGGGGGGTGTACATCCGTCCACTTCGACATCAACTGCAACAGGATGGAGTAGGAGCACCTAGTGTTGCATTAGTTAGAGTAGGTCCAACAGCATCGGCAGCATCAGCTTCATCCAGACTATGTATATCCTTGTTTTCTGCATCCGCTTCATTTTCAGCTGCATCAACTGTGGCAGCTGCACTAGGTACACCAACTCTCCCCTCTGCTACATCTGTTGCATCTCCGGCATCAAATTCCTTTGCAACATCTATGACATCAGTAGAATTGGTAGTGTCAGCATCTACTACAGCGTCCACGTGTTCAACAGCATCGGCGGTATCCATCTTATCCACATTGTCTAAATCCACACTTTTTTCATCATCTACAGTACCAGCTACATCAGCTCTCACAGCGGCACCATTTTTACCAGCTACCCCATGTACTTCATCTACTACATCACCAGCATAGCGTCCTCTACAACATCTACGGCATTAGCAGCATCGACAACATCTACATCCTTGGCAGATTCTACATCTTCAGTAACATTGGCAGTATCAATCTCGTCCACACTGTCTACTTTCATGCTTTTTGCATCATCTATAATACTAGTTGTATCAGTTGCAACAGTTGCACCAGGTGCACCAGCTGCCCCATCTGTTGCAACCACTTCATTTCTAGCAATAGCGTCCTCTGCACCCCCTACCTTGTCTACAGCACCAGCTGCCTCACCTATGCCAGCTGCATCAGCCACACCAGCTCCTCTGTTTTCTGCTTCACCAATATCAGCAGCATCACTGTCATCTGTAGCATCCACAGCTTAAGTATCGTCTTCAGCTTCAGCCGCATCTGTTCCCCCTGCCTTCCTTATAGTACCAGCTGCCTTTGCTATGAGAGCTACACAAGCTACGCCCTTGGTGTCAACATAACCACTAGCATCAGCTTCATTTGGATTCTCAGCCTTGTCTTCAGTGTTAGATTCATCCGCTACACCAACTTCACTGGGAGCATCATCAATTTCAACACCTTTGGTAGCATCAGGTACTGCAACAACGCCTCTGATGACTACATGTACTACATCCTTAGTGTCAATAGCGTCAGAGGCATCAGGTACCTCTACAATGTCTTCATCTTCCACATCATACTTACTAGCTACATTAGCTATACAGACCACACTATCTCCATCAGGTGTACCTGCATCATCATTGGTGTCGACGTCTTCATCAGGATCTTTCACATTCACATGGATAGTGTCGGAACATTTAGGAGCATCAGTTTCACTACCTATGTCAGCTGCGACTACATCAGTTGCTCCATCTCCAGCATCATCGTCTTCAAGAGCATCAGCGGCACCAACGATATCATCTCTGCCAGGTACATGAGCTTCACCGTTTGTGTCAATAGCTTTGGCAGCAGCTGATGCATTAGCAATGTCTACACCATCAGCATCATCATTTGGTCTAGATGTATATCAGCTCCATCTGTTGCATAAGCGACAGAGCCTCCATCTTCTGCAGCATCACCATTTGGAGCAATAGTTGCATAAGTTGCATCGACTTCATCTATAACACTGGAAGCATCTGCTGCATCCGCCACATCACCAGCACAACCTACCTCAGCAGTACCAGATGCATTGGTTGTATCATCTGTGTTGACGTCATTGACATTATCTACAGCATTAGCTACATTGGTAGCATAAACTCAACTGTTAGCATCAGCGGCATCAGCAGCATCAGCTGCATCGGTAGCATCAGCTGTTTCTGTAGAATCTGTTGTATTTCCAGCATCAGCCTCATCGGCAGCACCAGCTACATCAACAGCATCAGCTATGTCTACTGATTCTGAACCTGTCAGTGGTCATATAGCAGCTGGTAGAGGCATCACTCTAGCGTCCAAGATCATACGATGGGGCTTGGAGTCTTGTCCACCTGTGATTGTGACAACAGATTCTGTTATCTTGACCGAGGTAGCAGGACCTGGTCATCCTTGTCTGAAATACCATTCTGAGGAGGATGAGATCCGCTCTCTCACCAGTGAGCATGAGACCTATGTCACTGCGGTTTGCAAGATATTTTCTGACGACACCTCCACACCATAGGATGTACCTGAGTACCTCTTCACTGGGGACATGGGGAGGAGTGAATAGATACAGGACTAGAGATTTTGAGTTGAGGGATGTAGAGGAGTGCTTATGTGCACTACAGAGTACGTCGGCTGAGCTACTCACTAAGGGCGGTAGTAGACACAGCTCAGATGGCTCCATTGCACCCTCAGAAAATGGCTCATAGGATGAGGATCCTGAGGCAATGGATGCCTCAGCTTCGACCTTCCAGCACCATCCTCTCCACCTGCACTGCTTCGTAGTCTGCTAGTTGGAAGGTCGATGGAATGACACCCGGGACAGCTTAGAGAAGTCCTTTGGCTTATCCCCATTCTTTTCCCTTGCATGTGTACCATCTCTCTATTCTCCAGGTTCACAAGTTGACCATCTGTCCAAGTGCTAGATTCTGTGGAGATGTGCCTCTTTAGGAGACGCGGCCGCTGCAGTTACTCAGTCTTAGGCAGCAGAGATAGAGGTGGAGGTGCTACGCTGAGTGGTAGAATCCTTGTCTACCATCTATTGTGAGGTCTCAACGGTACTCGAGGATGTTGAGTTTGAGCTTTGCAAGGTCACTGAGGAGGATCATGCCGAGATGCGAGAGTGTGCCTCTCTTCTCTAGGGTGAGCTGGTGGTAACACAGGAGCACCTACGCACATTGGAGTATGCAGTTATTGTACCGACTAAAGGACTGAGTTCCACATACACAGATCCAGCTCCGTCTCCATCCTCCACTCCAGGACCTTCCAGCACCATCCTCTCCACCTTCACTGCTTTGTAGTCTGCTAGTTGGGACCTCTGGAACCTTTGAGATGTGGGGGATTCTTCCTCTCTCTCCTCTCTTAGCCCTGGAGCATTCGGCAGCGTCTTCTCGACTCCTGCACCCTCTTAATCTGATGAGAGTGATACCTTGGACCCTACCACTTGGGATCTCTGGCAGCTTCCATGTGTTTGAGGTGAGATAAACCTCTTCTTGTACCGCTCTGGAGGTGGTGAGTGACAGGAATTAGACAGTGCATGAGCGAGTTGAGCACATGGTAGCCATTGTAGCCTCATCCTCATCTCTCTGATGAAGTTTTCACATCTCTGGCTACTGCTAGTCATTGCTTCATTATCCTTCCCAAGATCGTTTGAGCCAGGGGGAGATGCACTATTATCTACAGGCAACAGGTTCATGGCCTTCTGCATCCAGGGGGAGCAGATTTATCCTAACACATCGGTGTTCATGTTCCTAGGACTCTCTCATTGAGGGGGAGCACATGTATCTTCTCAGCTAGTACCTTGAAGACAGCTCTTGCAACCCACGGGGAGTGTTGGTGTATGTGCTTTAAGCTTTTTGATTGTCATATAGTCTTGTGTGATGAGAGCTTCCTAGTTTGTGTCCATGGTTCTACAACAGCTACGTCACTCCTTATGTGACAAGCATGGTGCGTTCTAACCATCTAGTTCACCCATGCATGGCTGACAGAGCTTTCCTGGTGGTCGCAACCCGAGCACTGGTGGTTTGTGCCAGTGAGACCCCATGATGATTTGACACATGTTGTCCCTGACAGGTTGTACATTCTCCATGTTGTGGTGACCCGGGTACACGGTGGTTTGTACTGGTACCTCAGAAGACGCAGTACTAACTGATCATGTCTTTGTTGACTATTTATCAGAAATTTTTAGTTTGCATGCGGCCGAGATCAAGATGCCTGATTACATGTTCCGGCATCTCAGGAGGCCTAAACTTGCCTAGCTTAGCTAACCGGTGATGCCAGTTTATCAGCCTAGAGTCAGGATGTGTTTTGGGCATAAAGCCGGGCACACATTTGACTGTTCCAGTGCCTCGGGAGACCTCCATTCTGTGGATTCACGTTCTCTGATATGCATTTCCCATTTGCGTTCTTTGGCACAACAGGGATGATGGGGCCTGGTGGGCTAGCCACCAGTCCCTAGTTCATAAGCTCTTCATAGGGCTCATGGTACTCTCTCCCTTGTTTCTGAATTCATGCATTCCACACTTAGCCAAATCTTGGAGCTGCCATTCTCTCGCGCACCACCAGAGCTCGTGCGCTATCTAGCATGGGTCTGCATGACCTAGACCAATGTTAGCACACATAGCATAAATACATGTCACGTCCCACAAAGGGTAATGCATGCAGAACTCTCAGTTTGTCCTCAACCTGGCCCAAAACCACTGTTTTGGCCGTAGTTATGTGCACATGCATCCAAACACAACCCTATGTAAACATAGAAGTGCAGAATCCCAAGCTGGAAACTATGACTGGTCACACGCATAGGTCGGACATCGATTGGTTGACACGCAATGCAAGGCATGAAAATCGGGCTCGTGAGCCAGTCCACTGAGAAAACTCTAGCAATTGTAGAAAAACTACAATGCGCCCCGGCAAGCACCAGGGGCGTTGTGGCAGCTGTCATGCAGCTGCTAGTGGGTAGAGCCACCAGTCGTCGGTGCTCCAGATCCAACTAGGTCCGCATGAGGGATCTACACAAGCATGGACATGGCCGAGGTAAAAGGGAACCTATCTAGTGCACAGGTTGAGGCAATAACGTTGTTGATGCAGCGTGCGGGAACCCACGCTCATTGCTTGCCACTGTAGCTAATGCAGAGCGACAACGGTTCTGCTGCCCCCTTTGTCTGCTGCACTTGAGCCTAAGTCTGAGAGCTCTGGTTTGTTTCTCAGAAGTGCTCTCGCGAGAGTTAGCGCCAAAACTGCACCTGGAAGGAAGAAGTGATTGAATACACACCAATAATGAGGTTTGGAGAGAGACCCCCCCAACACTAACTTAGGCCCTCACCTCTGTGAGGCTTGTTGCTTTGTCTACCAACCAATCAAGAAAATGCACTCTTTTCTGGCCTGTGGGGTTTTCTCAGTGAGAACTGCCAGAGGACCGACTGTTGATTGTGTCTGTCGAACACTCAAGTGACCTCTTGACTTCATTCATTTACACACTCCATCACTGCACGTGACTAAGCTGATATGAAGTTCAAGGCGCACACGATTGTGGGTCACGCATCATTGGCGTCTCAGCCGGGTGCAAGATTGGCTTGAGCTCAGTCATGCTCAGTTCTACCAAACAGAGTGCCTCCTGATTTCAGCATGCGATCATTGGCTATTGCGTGGATGAAACATGAGAGAGAATACTTTGAGAGATCCATGCTTCCACATACGCTCGTCGTTGATGTGGCTTCTCGTTTCACTGATATGCATGATGTGCTAGTTGTGTAGCTCATTGCACCGGATTGTTGATGTTGTGTGGACCTCGACCTGGCGTGCCGTTATGGGAGATGCATGGTAAGGGGTCAGTGCTCTACTATGAGCATACTACAGCAGCCGGCATGTGGCTCATGCCACGTGCCTGCACGGCTACATTTGTATGTTAGCACTCGGTTGGTCGAGACCCGGACACTTGGTGGGTTGTTCCAGTGTCACGAGGAGACCATGTGATCGTGTGTCTTTGTGTGTGGCCATACTGTGAGTGGCATGTGCATGCAAGCTGGATTGCTTATAGTGGTCGAGACCCGGACACGTGGTGAGTTGCACCTGTGTTACGAGGAGATCCCCCTATGACCCTGTGTATTGGTTGATGTTCCTATTGTGGGCAGCATACGTACACCTATTGGATTGCTTGTTGTGGTCGAGACCCGGGCTTTGGCACTGCCAATGTCACAAGGAGGCCCTCTTGTCATGAGACTTGCGTATGATGTGCATGACTCCTCGGATGGTCGAGACCCGGACACTTGACAAGGTGTTCCAGTGTCATGGGGAGACCTTCTCACCTTCATTCTGCTTTAGAGGCACATGAGGCCTACTCTTTGTGCTTGGATATGCATCAGATGTCTGTGTGTGTGTGTGTGTGTGTGTGTGTGTGTGTATGTGTGTGTGTGTGTGTGTATGTGTGTGTGTGCATGTTGTTGACTTGCATAGACCATGTTTTTGCATACGCTGATGTTCCGTACCTTGACTCACTTGTTCTAGCATTGACGACTATGTCAGCCAAGGGGGGTGTTGGTTTGTGTGGCTTCCACCCGTCACTACCAATGCCAGTGGATTATCCATATAATCCACGTTAGTGGTTTAGGGTGGAGGAGAGCATAACAACACGACGGGTCTCTGGAGTGTACCGAGACTTCTCTAACACCTACGACTGCGCCGGCGAGACGCGGTCCATGCATTCCGGCAGCCCTGTTCGCTTGTCGGGAGCTAGGACAATATTCTCGGTGGGTTGAGACCCGCACACTTGCTGGACTGTAACAGTGCGACGAGGATACCCGATGGCTGTAGTAGGGCTTCCGATGTTTGGCAAGCCATTTGTGATGTCTGGAAGCTGATTTCGAGTGATTCTAACACTGCTTGTATTTTCCCGGTGGTCAAGACCCGGGCACTCGGCGAGCTATTCCGGTACCTCAAGGAAACCACCTTTATTGTTCATGTGTTCTGTGCAATGTGCTCTCCCCGCTGACTTGTTTGGCTTCAGCGGGGGTGACGGGGCCCGGTGTGGCTAGCTGTCAGCGCCCCTATATAAGCTAGCTAGAGGCTCATCTGAAACCTTCTCCTTGTTCATTTGCATCATGCGTTCCAGACTTAGCCAAATTCTTGTCGGTTTGCATTGAACTCACATACAGAGCTCATGTTCGTGTTTGCATGGGCCTTCATGTCCTAATAAAATTCTAACTTGGAATCAGAGCACAGTGGGGTTTGTGACCAGCACAAGCAGCAACAGCGGATGGAACACAAAGAGAACGCGCTACGTGGCGCTAAGCTAGCGGCACCGTGAGGGAGCCCAAAGTGAGTACACGTGAATACCGCAAGGGCGGTGAGTAGCGCACAACAGGAGTAGCAGCTACATTAGCAGTAGGAGTAGTAGTAGTATTAGTAGTAGTAGTAGTAGTAGTAGTAGTAGTAGTAGTAGTAGTAGTAGTAGTAGTAGTAGTAGTAGTAGTAGTACTAGTACTAGTAGTAGAAGTAGCAAATGCAGCAACTGTCGTAACAACGGCAGCTTCTGTACCCCGTAGGAAGAGTAGTGGTGGTAGAGTAGCCGCTTACAACAATAGTAGTGGTTGTGGTAACAGCAGCAGCAGCGGTGGACGGCATCATTTGTAGCAGTTGCGCCTACAAAAGGAGCAACAACAATGGCAGCTCTTATGACATGCAGCAATAGCAGTAGCGGTCAAGGCACTAGCGGTGGCGTACAACAGTAGCAAAAGCGACAAGAGCAGAAACAACAGCTGTTGAAATATCACGCAGCAGCAACAATAGTGGCAGCGCTAGCAACAGCGGCCCACAGCAACAGTAGCAAAGGTGGCAGCAGCAAGCAGCAGCAACAGTGGTGGCAGATACCAGGAAGCAGTTGTAGCGGCGGTGGCGCACAACAGCAACAGCTGCTGTTGCGCAGAGTAGTAGCAGCGGTGGTAGCAGCACCAGCTATTTCACAGAGTAGTAACGGTGGAAGTAGCAACAACAGTAGCAAGCGTAGCAGTTGCACCCACCGCCGTAGCTCCTACTGATGAAGGGGCCTCACAGCCCCCCTCGGAGGGGCCCACTTGAGCCCCCACAGAGGGGCCCCTTTGGAGGGGGCCTGTCGGCCTCGTCGGCCCTGTCTGCCCCGTCGGCTGACCAACAGAGGGACGGGCTCAGAAGGGCGGACAGAGCCCTCCCCTCCCACCCGCTCGATTACTCGCTCAATCGCTCACTCGTCCGCTCACCAAGCGAGCGAGCAAGGAGAGAGGTGAGGAGGCAGCCTGATATCACCCCCTACTTTTTTTTCCTCCCCCCTCCCAATTCTGACCTCCCCCTTTCCAAGGGGTGATCTAAAAATGGGTGATAGGCAAACCCGGGGTGTGTAGTGAAGTGAAAAGAAGAAGAAAAGAACGGAGTGCGGGCAAGAAGAGGGGAAAGAGAGAAAAAAAAAGGGGTTTAGGGCAAGAAGAGGGGAAAGAGCAGAAACAAAGAAAACAAAAAAGGGGTGAGGGCAAGAAGAAACAAGCAGCAAAGGAAAACATAATTATACAACAACTACCGCCGCAATGGTAGTCGCTTTTGTAGCAGCAGTCGCAACAGCGAGTAGGATTGCAACAACACCATAGTGAGGGGCCGTTGCTGCAGCGTTTGTAGTGTCGCCTTCTCAGCTGACAGCGAACTGTCGTCGGTGGCAGCTCTTGTTTTGAGATGCGCCGTGGACCAGCGTCTCACGAGGGCTTGTGAACTAGACCCCACACCTCGCTCCGTCAAGGTGACGGCGTATTCAAGTCCATCTCCAAGGGCTGGGTCCTCTAGTGCTTGGAGCATCAGCCGCACCTGTAGCTGCCACACCTTCTGTTCTTTGAACAGTTTCAGCTCCATTACTGGTAGGAGCACGAGTAGTCGCAACTGGTCAGAATTCCTTTTGTGGGTCTGTCATGGTAGTGCAGCTTCTCCCGTAAGCTCAAACTTACTCACCCTTTCATCATGACCCACAGGAATGACAGTGTCTACCGGTATCCTCCTCTGTCGCAGCTTGGTGTTCACCACCGGTAGTAGGTACCCTCGGCACCTATCCATTGTCAAGTGCACGAGATGGGTGCACAATCATGAGAGCAATCGTCTGGCATGTTCACCTATTACTACTGTGGTGATGGACATCATGGTTGACGTCGATGTTAGATGTGCCCTTATGGCTGGCATCCATCTTGGCTTTGGCCTCGGTCGAGCATGTGTCCTCCACAACATACAAATCCGCCAAAGTTGGTAGATCCCCTAGTTGGACCTTTGTCGACCATACTTGCTGAGATCCACGGCTTGAGGCAGATGGTGCAATAGCTTTGTGACCTCGTCATTACCGAGCGTGCTTCTGCTATTAGTTTGTCGACGGCCTACATCTTGTGTCCCTCATCTTCTCCTCCTTTCTCATCCAATGGTCTCCCTCTAGCTCCACCTACCAGCATTTCCCAGGCTGCCACCATCCTTTAGATCCTCCACTCTTCTACCACTACAATGCCTCCAGAAGATGACATGACTTCATGTAGTCACTCTAGACATGTGTGTACACTACGATGGCGTCAGTGTTCCGCACGACGTGCTCAAGCCAGCCTTGACAGATCCTCCACCTCCTCGGCTTCCGTTGCTGTACCTATCGAGGGGGGGTGTGGTCATCGGGCATGGCCTGTGACCGTGGGGAAAGGATCCACACCCTTGCCATATTGTGGTACCCCATCGTTAGCTGAGGCCAATGCAAATGAGAGGGTGGCTGCACATGACATGCATTTTCATCCCGACATGGTGGTCATGGTGGGGACTTGCGTGTCATCGAGCTCAACTTCCACGTGAGGGCTCGATCCACATCTTCCACAACAGTAAGTCGCATCAGGACAAGTACAAGTCCCACGTCCATGGGCGGTGCCATTTGCGACTCCAACCGATGGCGGCCCGGCAGTGGCACAAGATTTGCGTACGGATGAGGATTCCCCTTACACACTTCCGGGGGCGTTGGTGCACGAGGCTCACACCAGCCGGGCAGCGGTCGTAGTGCATGGGCAGAGTGGACCGGCTAGTCTTTCAGAGGTTGAGGAATTCTTCAGAGCAGCATCACACAGAGATGTCACCGGGGTATGTACTACTCGACACAGTAGGCTCAACCTTGTCATCGGCGCATCTTGAGGACCAGCTTCAGCATCAAGACTTTCCCATGTTCCGAAAGTCTGCGGGTTTTGGTACACATGGTGGAGCAGTGACACATGACACATTCAGATGATGATCCTTACTCCATCATTGAGCGAGTGACAGCGACCAGTCTTCTCATTGAGATGGTGCATGAGTGCCAGCTACGCTTGCTCGTTGCCTTGATTGGCATTGGATTAGTCATCAAGCCAGAGTCCTACACAGTCGTGTCCACTACGCTAGTAGCTCAGGACTGTGTTGAAAATCCGACCATGCGAATGGAGTCACCTTGTCAGCATAAGCTGAAATCTGCCTTTGCGTGTTAATCCTTTAGTGACCCTACTGATCACATCCGTGCTGAGAGTGGTAGTACCTACACGAACAACATTTCCACATGCTCCACAAACTCTGACGATTCTTCCTCCTTCTCTCTTGGCACGCAACCGCTCATCTTTCCTTCCTTGACAGACACGAGCTGCATTCATGATGTCACACCTCCATCTGCGTCCGATTTCCTAGCATATTAGTACACTACAAGTTTGATTGACCCCCAGGAGGATGCAGCAGCACCAGCTCTATTTTCTTCAGCAGCAAAGATGCACATCGAGTTGTAATTGTGAGTTCTATAGTCTACGTGTCCAGCATCTAGTGAGACAGAGCTCATCCTACGCGAGGCAAACATGGGCCACCTCAACATGTCCCAGGCAGATTACACTGAACTACAGGAGCTTGTGGATATAATACTGCGGGAGGTAATGGCAGCGCGAGAGCGATTGTCAGAGCAGGGGAGCACCACTACTATCAACACGAGCTTTCCACCATCACGATCTCATACACCCCTACTCAAGGAGGATCTTGTACCAGCTCCGAGTATGACATCCGATGGAGACACCACCATAGAAGAGGTGAGCATGCCTTCAGTTTCCACCACGCTCGTTCCTGTCGACTCCAACATCGCTTCTCTTTCTACTCCTGCTTCCATCACGCACCTTCATCCACCCGCTTTAGCTGCTCCATTGTCATATTCGTCTGTATGTGGTGGTCTGGTTTGTCATTCCAACTCTCCTCCTTTTCTAACGGTACACCCATGTGCTTTAGGGTGCTTTATCCCACCTTAGAAGCCAGCTCCGCCACTTCATCCACGCTTGCATGCTGCTCATCCATTCCCTTTCCTCTGGCATACACAGATGCATTGCAATAGAGCGGAGAGAGTAGAGACTATGAGTTGGGACCCTTAGCAGTCACACAAGGACTAGTACACTCCAGGTGATGCGCAGGCAACGTGAGGAGTCGTAGTTGGAGACACCACTTTGTCTTTGAGGGTGGGAGCCAACTCGTACATGACAGGGGGAGCTGTCTTTGCATGATGGAGAGACCACATGATTCATCGCCCAGGACCTATTCAGCTACGGTGTAAGCATCTCCATTGAGGACATCACCGTCAGGTTCGTCTAGCAGTGCAGCAACTTTGTGCGATCAGCTTTGTGACCTCGTCATTACAGAGTAGCAGTGAGACAGTGCATATCTCACTAAAAACACACTATCTCACTACAAATCCTACAGAGCTACACTCTTTGTCCCTCCGAGGTGTGAGAGACCACGGCGGCTTTTGCCGACCGGTTCAGTTTGACCCGGGGGATGGCGTCCGGGCCCCACATCGAGCTACTCGTGTGGGTGGCCCGGTCAACCGGTTGCCCATAGCTCCCTAGCTCTTTACTCTCTTTACTTGTCTCTTGCCATTTCTTAAGGTTTTGACCAACTCCTCACTCCACCCGTCACCATGGATGTTGTGTGAGTGTGCCTTGTGTGGTAGAGAGGGTGTGTTGGCCTCTTGCCGCTACCTTCACCAACAGCTCCAAACCTGGATGTCGTCCTTTCTTTTCTACTAGACCATACCAAAGATAGGATGTGTGGAAGCTTCCTAGCAACACAGCCGCTGACAAGACGGTGACGACAGTCACAAGTAGTAGACACAATGGCAAGAGTATGGCTAGGGGACACAAGTCAAAGTGTCAGAGTGCTTCAATAGCATTTGCAAAGAGAGATAACAAATAACAGGTCCACAGCAAACATACCTGCCGCGGCGCACAGTGGGTGCCGTACGCGGCAGTGCAAGGTCTGTCCTAAAACTGGCCCAAAAACACTGTTTTGGCCATAACTCTGTGCAGACAAGTCAAAACACTACGTCGTCTAGACCTAAACATGCAACATCTCAAGACGGACACTATGACTGCTCACATGCATGCATCCGGCAATGAACAGTGGACTTACAGTGCAAAACATGCAAATCAGGCCCACGGCGAGTTCACCTATAAAATTCTACAGGAAATTGGTAGAAGGTCCCAGACAACATCCGTGACTCCGGGGCAGGTCGATAAACTCTGAGTAGGTGGTCCATTACCAGACAACGCACTGGTGCCACCTGGGTTTTCATCAGGGATGTGCACGATCATCGACACCGCCAAGTGGTCATTGAATACTAGACAGGTCAATAGGAACGTCACAAATCACAACACTTCCCCATGACCCGTTGGTACGCATGTCCATACGCATCTGGCACTGAAACAAATGCAACAACGAGTGCAGAATCATTCGTGATGCAGACATAGAAACACCTCACACTCAACCACTCTTAGGCAAGGAGCGAAGCCCAACAAAACAAATGGCCACTAGAAACTTCCCGCAAGCAAGTGCCTTTGTCAAGAAATCAGCACGCTGCATGTCAGTGTCGATCCATATGACAGAGATCACGTGTCCTTCCACAAGATCACCCACAAAATGATGCTCAACCGCAATGTGCTTTGTGCAAGCATGAAAAACACCAGAGTTCTCCGTAATGGCAGGAGCACTTTGGCTGTCGCAGCAAAGCACATTGGCAGGCACTGACTAACTCAACTCAAGGAATAGTCATCGCAGCCACACTGCCACATGAGCCCCTGCACCCAGAGCAACATACTCTGCCTCCAACAAGCTACGTGCTTCTCGTTGCGCCAGGACACGGCAGTACCACCGAGCACGAACAAGTAGCCGATGCGACTGCGTCCATGTGGACTCTAGGCCCAGTAGGCATTGGTGTAGCTGTGAAGAACCACCAAACACTGCCAGCAAAATCAAGGTACGGTGTGGAGACCACGTACCGCACCACTTGCACAACCACATGAAGGGCTCTCGCATGTGGACCCTTCAAAAACTATGCAAGGAGGTTAACGGCAAAAGCAATGTTGGGGCGTGTGGTAGTGGCCAAGTACATCAGAGATTCGATGAGACGGAGGTACAAGGTCATATCCCCTATCTCCCGCACCTATGTCGGATCGTCCCCCGTTTACGACATCCTGCCTGTCAGGTATGAAGGGTGTGGGGGCCATGGGCACTATGCCAAGGAGGTAACTGAAACGCTAGCCCACATCAGGTGTGTATCAGGCATGATGCAGCAAAAGTGTCCGACGTCTGCAATCTCGCACGATCTCCATGCCAAGAAAAACCTCTATACGATCAAGATCCTTCATCCTACAGGCAGCTTGGAGGACCGCCTTGGCCTCCTTCACGGCCTCCATGGAGGGAGACGCGATCAAAAGGCTGTCCACATAGACCACGATGGTGGTGAGCCACTTAGAGGACCGTCGGATAACGATAGAGGCATTTTTCTTGCTTTGTACATATCTTGTACGAGTCAGAGTTCCTGTTATCTGCTAGTTCTAGCACCGAGGAGACTACTTGACTCTGTACAAGGACTTGCACAAGGGCCAGACCTTGTCACCGTCCTCAAAACCTGGTGGCTGAGCCACGTAAATCTCCTCATCCAAAGAGCCATGGAGGAACACATTGTTCATATCCATGTGGTGCAGTTCCCACTCATGTTGAGCCACCACACCGAACAGAGTGTGAGCTGAGGTCATGCAGCGGAAAGGGGCCAAGGTGTTAGTGTAATTGATGTTGACATGGTGTGCCCCTTACCATGAAGGCCGTTGACCGTACTCCCTGGTTCGACCACTTAGGAGTGGTCTAAAACCTGATCTGACTTTAGATTTGGATTTCTTGGATTTTTCCATGCAGGATCGAGCTTTGAATTGCTCGATTTGAGTGAGTATTCAGAAAGTTAGCCTAGCCCAAAAAACGGGTGTTGACTGGGTGGAATC
This sequence comes from Penium margaritaceum, assembly GCA_023375785.1. NCBI lineage: Eukaryota > Viridiplantae > Streptophyta > Zygnematophyceae > Desmidiales > Peniaceae > Penium > Penium margaritaceum. Next base: position 116,445 of record SZWC01003315.1, on the reverse strand, counting down.
TGGTACCCGCCATGGGTGGCGGGATATTCCACCGCCAGGGATCCGAGTTCATTCCTAATGGCCTCCAAATGCTCCAGGGGCATGAATGAGGTGACCATAAGGACCTCCTTGACCAGGATGAAATTCTTGTTGACTTCTGGGCGAAGAAAGGCGCTTCGACGGGTCATCGTCGAAGCGCCTCCCGTTGCCTAGAGTGCAAGGCCAGGTGGGCGGCTCCACCAAGGGTTACTTCGACGGCCGTAGCAGGGCCTCTACTGCTCCGTTTTGGGCGTGCTTGGATGCGTTGGAAAGCTTATATCACAGGCTTAAATGATCTGATGTAATATTACTATTCTAACTAAAAAAACGTGTTTCAATTCAGATCTACTGAATGCGACGAGTTCTGCCCACTCTTGTCCGTGATCCTTGTGCTCCACACTCTTCACCATTGGTGTCTATTGGCTGCCCAAACTTTGGTAGCGTGCATCTCTGAGAGGTAGGCATCCTTGAGGGTGCCTCCACACCCACTAGAGCCAACAAAGGGTTATAGGCCCACGTGCCTAGAAGGACCCTAGCTCTTCAAGTTTCACGCTACCGCCACGCACCATGGCTATGACCGAGCAAGAGAGTATCGGTGTCGTCACCAAGTTTGATGGGAACGGCTTCCCCTTGTGGAGGTGGCAGTTTGAATTCTTCCTCGATGACAAGGGCCTGCTTGAGCTGGTGAACGGTGAAGAGGCCGCGCCTCCGGATACCGCAACGCCGAAGGAAGTGGACAAGTACAAGAAGCGCAACAAGAAGGCGCTTGTATTGTTGGTGTTAGCGCTAGCTCCGCCGTAGCGCGCACTGATTCAAGGATGCACGGAGGCCGTGGAGGCCTGGAAGAAACTCTGCACCATCTATCATTCCACCAACCTTGCTAACCAGCTCTTCATCTTCAAGAGGCTTGTCACCCTCCGAGCCAACGAAGGCGACGATATCATGGAGATCCTGTAGCAGATTGAGTCCCTCACTGCCAAGTGCATAGCCACCGGATGGAAGGTCGATCCTCAGCTGTAAGCCATGATCCTCCTCCTGGCCTTGCCGGAAAGTTGGAGTCCCATGATCACCGTTGTAGGCGGCTGGTCCGCCGATGAGCTGAAATACCCCAAGGTGGCTGAGTACGTCCGCAATGAATGGATGCGGCGTGGTGGGAGAGAGAGCAGGGCAACATCAAGTTCCGCCTATGCCGTCCACCCTCAAGGTGGAGGGGGAGGCAAGAGTGGGAAGGGTTCCAAGCAGGGTACCAGGAAAGGTGACAACAAGGGGGAGTGCTACAATTGTGGCAAACAGGGCCGCTATGTACGTGATTGCCCCAACAAGAAGTCGGACCAACCCAGGAAGGGCGGGAAGAAGGACACCCAAGCCATGATGGCCAGGGAGTCTACCAACTTGACAGATCTGGAAGTCACTGTGATCGACTCCGGATCAGGCCGCCACACACAATGCAACCGGGCGGCATTCATCACCTACGGCGTCACCGAGCGGCATATGACAGTGGCCAACGGCAAAACAGAGTTGGCCGCGGGTGAAGGCAATGTTTGCATTGAATCGGTGGTGAACGTGGAAGTCATTCCGTGCACCATCTACGACATGCTCCACATGCCCAACTTTGGGGCAAACCTGCTGTCAGTGAGCCGCCTTACCAACAAGGGGCTCGAGGTACTCTTCAACAAGAAGGAAGCCATCATCCGGAAGGAGGGGGATGGCGAGGTGATTGCGCGTGGCAAAAGGGAGGAGGACCTCTACCTTCTTCGCACCAAGGTCCTTGCCGATGCGGTAAGGACTGACGCCGTCAACCTCGTGACAAAGGATGAAGGAAATCTGGACCTGTGGCACCGCCCCCTATGTCACATCGCTCCCTCAACTGTGAGGGACATGGCAAAGAAGGAAGTGGTGCGGGGCCTTGAGGTCAAGGGCCTTGATGCAGCCAAGAATGCCGTGTGTGAGCCATGCGTGGTGGGCAAGGCAACACGGCAGCCGTTTGACGGTAAAGGGACGCGTGCATCGGCGAAGTGGGAGCTGGTGCACACAGATGTGTGTAGACCGTTCAAGCCCTCCATCGGTGGGGCGCGCTACTTCGTCACCTTCATCGACGACCACAGCCGCAAGCTCTACCTCTACATCATCAAGAGGAAGAGCGATGTCTTTTCATGCATGCAGGAATTTGTGGCGGCTGTGGAGCGGCAAACGGAGTTGAAGGTGAAGGCGTTCCGGAGCGACAACGGTGGCAAGTACGAGGGCTGCTCGGCATGGATGAAGAGCAAGGGGATCACGTGGCAGAAAACTACGCCACACTCTCCGCAGTAGAACGGCATTGCCGAGAGGACAAACCGCACCATCCTCAACATGGTCTGGTCTATGTTGAGCGATGCCGGCCTCGGGTAGCGGTACTGGGGCGAGGCGGCACGGTCAGCAGCGTACATCATGAACCTGACGCCGACGAAGCCGCTAAAGGACGCAGAGTCCAAGGTGTGGAAGACACCACAAGAAGTGTGGAGCGGGAGGAAGCCAACTGTGGCACACCTCCGCACTTTTGGTTGTGTTGCACATGTTGTTGTGCAGGCACGGGAGGGGCGGGGCAAGCTGGACCCGGGACTCGCCGGTGCATCTTCGTCGGGTACGAGAGCGGGAGCAAGGTGTACCGCCTCTTCGACCCACGGAGGCAGCAGATCGTGAAAAGTCACGATGTCACGTTCGACAAGGATAGCCGTTGGACGGACAAGGATGCGGGTCTCTCCAAGCGTGGGGAGTGGCTGCCACTCCTCGAGGGGGAGACGCCGGAGGACGCAAAAGAGGGTGACGTCCCATCGGATCCAGCCGGCGAGAACCATCCGGGCGATGTTGGAGTGGCTGATTTGCATTCAGCCACGTCAGACGATGAGTCTGAAGCACCGGCAGCAGTGGAGCTGAACGAGGAGGCGGGGAGTGAGCCCGCATCTCCACGGTCCCCAAGAGAAGGGGAGTAGGTCAGCGGTGCGAGTGGTGCCGCGAGAGGGCAGCGGCTGCAGCAGCAGCAGCGGCAACAGCAGCAGCAGCCTCGACAGCAGCAGCCCCGGAGAAGCGGACGCGCAAGGAGGACAGCAAAACGGTACAATGCCGCGCAGGGCACCTAGACTGGGTTTGCTCGAGCGTTCTTTGCGCAAGAGGAGCCCGAGACCGTCAAGGAGGCATTGCAGCAGAAGGATGGGGCTGAGTGGGAGGGAGCCATAAAATCTGAGCTCGCCTCCCACGAAGAGAACGGTACTTGGCAGTTGATTGATAGGCCGGAGGGTGCAAAAATCATCGGCTCCAAGTGGATCTTCAAGAAGAAACTCACCAAGGAGGGGAAGGTGGAGCGGTACAAGGCGCGGCTGGTCGCAAAGGGGTACGCCCAGCGAAAAGGTGAACACTACGATGAAACCTTCACGCCGGTGGCAAAGTTCGCCTCCATTCGCTCCATCCTCTCGGTGGCGGCGGCGGGTGACTATGAAGTCCACCAAATGGATGTAAAAACCGCATTCCTCAACGGAGACCTGGACAAGGAGGTCTACATGGAGGTGCCGGAGGGGGTGAACGCGCCGCCGGGGAAGGTGTGCCGGCTTCGTAAGGCGCTCTACGGGCTCAAGCAAGCGCCACTCATGTGGTACCTGAAAATGGACGGCTTCATGGCCGAGCTTGGCTTCAAGCGCTGCGAGGCGGATCACAGCGTGTACGTGCGAAAGCAGCCAAGGTTGCACCAGATTGTGGTCCTCTACGTGGATGACCTCATCCTCGTGTCATCGGACATGGAGGAGTTGGTGAACCTGAAGCGGCAGCTGGGCGGTCGGTTCAAAATGACCGACATGGGCGAGCTCGAGTACTACCTTGGTATCGCCATCAAGAGGGACCGCAAAGCATGCATGCTAGAGATGGGGCAGGCAAAGTACGTGCAAGAGGTACTCCGCCGCTACAACATGGAGGAGTGCAACCCCATTGGCACACCCATGAACACCACGTGTGAGCTGAGCTCAAGCATGGGCCCGAGCACGGACGAGGAGAAGGAGGAGATGGCAGGTGTGCCATACCAGTCCGCAGTGGGGAGCATCATGTACGCCATGGTGGCGACGTGGCCCAACCTGGCCTTCGCGGAGGGCCAAGTGAGCCGCTACATTGCTTACCCCGGGCCGTTGCATTGGCAAGCGGTGAAGCGGATCCTCCGCTATCTCAAGGCGACAAAACAGTCGCGGCTCGTGTTTGGAGGGGGAGCGCGTGATGACTCCCTTGAGTTGGTCGGCTACTCGGATGCCGACTGGGCTGGTGATGTGGATGACAGAAAATCAACGTCGGGGTACGTGTTTGTGCTTGGTGGTGCAGCAGTTTCATGGGCAAGCAGGAAGCAGGACTATGTTGCACTGTCCAGCACCAAAGCGGAGTATATCGCGCTCGCGGAAGCTGCAAAGGAGGCGGTGTGGCTGCGGCGGCTGCTAAAGGAGATCGGCGTACCGCAAACAAAGCCGACAATACTCAATGTGGATAACATGAGTGCCATCAGTCTGACCCAGAACCCGGTGCTGCACAGGAGGACCAAGCACATCGAGATCCGTCATCACTACGCGCGAGACTTGGTGGCGAAGGGAGATGCGGCTATTGTGCATTGTGGAACTAAGCGCATGCTCGCCGATGCCATGACCAAGGCACAGCCCAAGGACAGGCACGAAGCAAGCTGTATGGAGCTCGGTCCGCGTTGTGAAGTTTAAAATGATACAGGTTCCAAGGACAGGGCATCAAGGCTGCGGTGCAAGGGGGAGATTGTTAACATGGTGTGCCCCTTGCCATGAATGCCGTTGATCGTACTCCCTGGTTCGACCACGGAGGAGTGGTCGAAAACCTCATCAGACTTCAGATTTGGATTCCTTGGATTTTTCCATGCAGGATCAAGCTTTGTATCGCTCGATTTGAGTGAGTATTCAGAAAGTTAGCCTAGCCCAAAAAACGGGTGTTGAGTGGGTGGAATCTGGTACCTGCCATGGGTGGCGGGATATTCCACCGCCAGGGATCCGAGTTCATTCCTAATGGCCTCCAAATGCTCCAGGGGCATGAATGAGGTGACCATAAGGACCTCCTTGACCAGGATGAAATTCTTGCTGACTTTTGGGCGAAGAAAGGCGCTTCGACGGGTCATCATGGAAGCGCCTCCCGTTGCCTAGAGTGCAAGGCCAGGTGGGCGGCTCCACCAAGGGTTACTTCGACGGCCGTAGCAGGGCCTCTACTGCTCCGTTTTGGGCGTGCTTGGATGAGTTGGAAAGCTTAGATCACAGGCTATAAGGATCTGATGTAATCTCACTATGATAAGTAATAAAAACGTATTTCAATTCAGATCTACTGAATGCGACGAGTTCTGCCCACTCTTGCTCGTGATCCTTGTGCTCCACACTCTTCACCATTGGTGTCTATTGGCTGCCCAAACTTTGGTAGCGTGCATCTCTGAGAGTTAGGCATCCTTGAGGGTGCCTCCACACCCACTAGATCCAACAATTGATGCCCTTGATCTGGGAATACCCCTTGACAACCAAGCGAGCCTTGTGGCGTTCCAGTGAGCCATCCGGCTTCACTTTCTTGCAAAAGACCCACTTGACCTGAATAGCCATCCTTCCAGGTGGAAGGTCAACTAGCTCGTAAACTCCGTGATCTCCGATGACATAAACCTCATCATCACACGTAGAACACCAAGCGTCTTCATCCTCTCATAAGAGATCTTCCCTCATTGTGCCCGGATCAGGAGACATCAAGGGACATTTCTGAGTGGTGAGTGCACATGCCTCACAGCTGGGCCGGACGACCACAAGGTCAGCTGCTACATCACAAGCGATGCAAACCCTGCAAGTCACCAGATCATGCCCTACGGGACATGTTGGATGTACATATGTGTGATATGTGCCAGCACTCAGGCCTAGGGCCTTTGTGCTGGGATCACCACCCGTAACGCTGCAAGTGGAGTGCCAAGGTGCGGGTCGGACACTCCCTGAACTCTGGAGACCAGTGGTCGAAGACGACCACCGGGCTCACGCAAGTAACTTGGGCTTGAGGAGATCTCCTCAGGCTTAGAGACAAGCGTGAGCACATCTGGTGAGGATTCAGGCAAAAGGGCAGGTGATCTAGTGTGAGGAGATGATGGTGAAATGACGAGAGACACAGGGCTTGGTGTAGGAGCAGGGAGAGATGCAAGATCACGCATAGAGGCAAGAGTATTGGTGGATATGGGTACAGAATCATGGGTGCTTGTGGGGATTGAGGGAACGAGAGTAGGGACAGGCTGGGCTGGAGAGGTCTCTAGGCCGACATCTATGATTGCTGGGTCATCAAGAACCGGAGACCGAGAAGTTGAGGGAAATCAACGGACACATCAGCCGGACAAGGGGTGCTTGTAGGCCCAAACTCCCCCATCCATGGAGAAGCCTCACATGTAGGAACGTGCGTGACGGACATCGACATGATAGAGGTCAGGTCAAAGTAGGTGAGAGACTCAAAGAAGAGCATGTCACAGGACTCAACAATGCAAAAACGGACAGGGTCCCAAAAACGCTAGGCCTTCGACCACGGAGAGATGCCTATAGAGGTACACAAGCAACCCCACAGGAAGACCTTGGACCCCTGCTAGTCCTCAGTGTACCAAAAAGAAGCCAAGGATCCCCAGACACGAGCAAGGCACAGATCAGTACACAGGCCAAACTAAAGCTCGTGTTGTGTAACGCGGTCCGGAAGGGGACCGTGCGGGAGGCGGAGGTATAGTTAATCGTGGTCATTTTTTACATGATACTGACAGGACCCCTATCCTGGCGAGCCCTGAACTGCCTAAGTTTCCATGGCTACTTTGTACAAAGAGACTTCCAAGGTGTCACTCCGCACTTGGCCACGGTCTAGAGTAAATGGCGCCGACAGGCAAACCGCCGACCGCCCTTGGTATTTCAACCAAGGAAGAGATCACCCACGGAGTGGTGTTTCCACACTGAAAGGTTCACTTAGCTTGTCCCAACCGTGGCCGGAGAGTGTTCCAAACTCTCACCCAACTGGCAATGCTACACACCAAAGTGTGCACTTGCACTTGTTCTTTACCCTCTTTCTTGGTGGCCCACACCAAGAAATTAGTTTTCTCCCAAGTCTCAAGAGTAAGAGATGATACATCATCACATGCAAATGACAGGCCTTATATAGTCTCTGGACAGTGCTCCCAGTGGCTCCTTCGAGGGGCCTCCCCCCCAAGGCCACCCTAGACAGTGTCATCAGCTTTGATGACATGGCACCCTCTGTGACCGCCAAGTGGCGCTTGATCCACCTTGGACCTTACAGGCTTCTAGGAAGCTTCCTTGGCCATTTTTAGTCACAAAGAAAATTTTGGTCCTGGCGGGATTCGACCCCGGACCTCTCGCTTGGGAAACGGTGCCTTCACCCACTAGGCTGTAGGAAGTTATCCTAAGGAGCATGCACTAGGTAGACTACCAAGAGTAGACCAAGGGGACTTACTCCACAAGGATGAGCAGTGCATGCCTTATCTCTCTCAGCCTCTCTTGCATGTTGCTGGGGGACTTGCGCTACAAGCGCAGTACATACCTATTCTACATCTTCTACTGATTGGACCAGGGGCATACACAGAACCTAACAGACTCTCCCTTCCACCTGCGTCCATCTGCGGCTAGATTCCTGGTGCGGCCATGGACCCAGCGATGTCGACCACCTGTGAAGTAGGCCGCCTGTTCAGCCCTCGTCTGCTGCGCTCACCATCCCGATGCCGCGTGCCCCTGCCATGTGCGGGTCACTGTCCAGTGGATTTTTCAGGAAGTCCGCGAGCATCTGCTTGTTCGCGATGTACTGCAGATCCGCCACTCCCTTGGCGACAAGGTCGCGCATGTAGTGATAGCGGATGTCGATGTGCTTGGTCCGCCTGGAGAGGGTGTCCTTGAACGCGATGTCCATCGCGCTCTGTTTGTCGACGTGGACGACCGTGGCCTCCTTTTGTGGTGCGTGCATCTCAGCGAGCAAGCTGCGTATCCACTGCGTCTTCTTGCACACCTCAGACAGCGCCACGTACTCGGCTTCTGCGGTTGAGATGGAGACACAGTCGTGTTTGCGGCTGGCCCACGACACAGCGCCGCCGTTCAAAAGGCACACAAAGCCTGAGGTGGACTTCCTATCATCCACGTAACCTCCAAAATCTACGTCGGTGTAGCACTTGAGGCGCAAAGGGTCTGTTCCTTGAAGGCTGCCGTATTGCATCCCCATGTGCCGTGTCTTGTTGAGATAGCGCAAAATGCGCTTCACGGCCTGCCAGTGGAGTGGCCTAGGGTTGGCCACAAACCAACTGACTAGCCCCACAGCAAAGGAGATTTCCGGCCGCGTGCCAACCATGGCATACATGATGCTACCCACCGCAGACTGGTACGGCAAATCCTGCATTTTGCGGCGCTCGGCTTCCGTGCTGGGGGAGTGGGCGGAGGTGAGATTGCACTTCGTGGGGAGAGGAGTGCTGAGGGGTTTGGCGTCTTCCATGCCATAGCGCCGAAGCACCTCTGTGATGTACTTCATCTCGTTAGGCTCGATGGTGCCTGCAGCTCGGTTGCGATGTATGGCGATGCCCAAGTAGTATACGAGCTCGCCCGTGTCCTTCATCTGAAACCGCCCATGCAGCTTCTCCTTGAGGGCCTCAAGGGCCTTCATGGAGGTGGAGGCCAGAATCAGGTCATCCACGTACAGCGCTACCAGCAACAGCCCCTGGTCATCCGCACGCACATACACGCTGGGGTCGTTGTGGCAGTGCGAGAAGCCAAGGCCAGCCATGAAGCTGTCCATCTCCTTGTACCAGATCCTTGGGGCCTGTTTCAGCCCGTAGAGCGCCTTGATGAGGCGACACACCTGCCCGGGTTTTGCCTTGACACCCTCGGGCACCTCCATTAGTNCCTTGAGGGCCTCGAGGGCCTTCATGGAGGTGGAGGCCAGAATCAGGTCATCCACGTACAGCGCTACCAGCAACAGCCCCTGGTCATCCGCACGCACATACACGCTGGGGTCGTTGTGGCAGTGCGAGAAGCCAAGGCCAGCCATGAAGCTGTCCATCTCCTTGTACCAAATCATTGGGGCCTGTTTCAGCCCGTAGAGCGCCTTGATGAGGTGACACACCTGCCCGGGTTTTGCCTTGACACCCTCGGGCACCTCCATTAGTATCTCCTTGTCAAGCTTCCCGTAGAGGAAGGCAGTCTTGACGTCCATCTGGTGGATTTCTATGTTGCGCACCACAGCCACAGCCAGTAAGGTGCGGATGGAGGGGAAAGACGCGACAGGAGAGTAGGTCTCGTCGTACTCAGACCCTGCTCTCTGCGAGAACCCCTTCGCGAAGATCCTTGCCTTGTACTTGTCGATGCTGTTGTCTTGCTTGCGTTTGATGCGTAAGACCCACTTCACGCCCACCACGTGTGTATTTGGTGGTCTGTCGACCAGCTCCCACGTTTCGTTCTCTTTGATGGAGGCGAGCTCGCTCTCCATCGCCTCCTTCCACTTAGCGGCGTCCGGCCGCGAGAGAGCCTCGGCGATGGTAGTCGGCTCTCCCTGCGCAAGGCACGACCAGCTCAAGCCAGTCCACTCGGCCTTCCCTCTGTCGTACTGCTTCGCAGGCTTTGCTTGGCGCTCACTACGCCGTAGTGGTGCTGGTGCTGGCTACTTGTGCTGCTGCTGTTGCTGTGCTTCCCAAGGAGGGTTCGCTGGGAGGGAAGAGCCACTGGCCTCCGAGGAGGCCTCGGATGTCTCCGACGCGGTGTCGGATATCAACTCCGCTTCAGCCTGAGCGGACGCTCTCCTTGAATTGGCAGCCTTGCTGTCTACGACCACTGGCGTCCCACACCAGTTAGGCAGGGATGTGTCACCCGCCTCCAGCAGCACGATCCACTCTCCCTGTTTTGGAGAGTTTTCTGGGTCCAGCAGTTCTTCCTTGCCATGTGACTCTTCCTGGAAGGTCACATCTCTGGAGATGATGACTCTCCCTGCTGCCTGGTCCCACAGCCTGTACGCCTTGTGCACGGCCTCGTAGCCAATCATCACGCACTTGCGCGCACATGCATCCAACTTCCCCACTCCTTGCCCGTCCTGGACTTTGGCCCAAGCCGTGCAGCGGAATGCCTTTAGGTGAGAGGCATCCGGCTTCTTTCCCGACCACGCCTCCTGCGGCGTCATGCGTTCTGCACTTTGCTCCTTTTCTTTCCCCTTGCTGCGCAGTGCTGCAGCAGGCATGAGGTTCATGAGGTAGCATGCAGTGCGCGCTGCTTCCGCCCAAAAGCGAGGAGGGAGCTTTGAGTCGAACAGCATGGTTCGCGTCATGGCCAGAATGGTCTGGTTCATGCGCTCGGCCACGCCATTGCTTTGCAGTGTGTAGGGGGTAGTAGGTTGGTGGACAATGCCTTGTGCCCGAAGCCACGGCTTGCACCCCTCGTACTCTCCGCCATTGTCGCTCCGCAGGGCCTTGACCTTCCGCCCGGTTTGTCGCTCCACCATGGCGACAAACTCTTGCAGGTGCTCCAGCACCTCTCCCTTGGTTTTGAGGAAATACACCCACACCTTCCGAGAGTAATCATCCATGAAGGTGAGGAGGTACTTGGAACCGGCGTTGGACGTGGTGCGCATGGGGCCACACACGTTGCTGTGGATGAAGTCGAGTATGCCCTCTGCTCTGCAACCGTTTTTGGAGAAGTGTTTACGCTTTGTCTTGCCTTGCAGGCAAGCCTCACACCCAGCGTTGCATCCACCCTTGAGCTCACACCCCTCCAGCCCGCGTACAAGCTTCTGCTCCTGCATGACCTGCAGGGTGCTGTCGGCCACGTGCCCAAGGTGTCTGTGCTACAGCTTCACAGT
>SZWC01003315.1:90907-105284 GCA_023375785.1 Penium margaritaceum | reverse complement strand
GACGTGGTGCGCATGGGGCCACACACGTTGCTGTGGATGAAGTCGAGTATGCCCTCTGCTCTGCAACCGTTTTTGGAGAAGTGTTTACGCTTTGTCTTGCCTTGCAGGCAAGCCTCACACCCAGCGTTGCATCCACCCTTGAGCTCACACCCCTCCAGCCCGCGTACAAGCTTCTGCTCCTGCATGACCTGCAGGGTGCTGTCGGCCACGTGCCCAAGGTGTCTGTGCTACAGCTTCACAGTTGCTGCTCCCGCGTCTTTAGCCACCACAGCAGGCAGCATGGATGGTGTCTTGGCGTTTGGCGATGGTGCAGCTTCCGCTCCTGCCTCTGCCGCCCCAGCATGCCCTTCCGCGCTCTTCGTCTGCAGAACGTAGAGCCCATCCGTTTGTGGCACCTTGGCGACAAGGTTTGACACAGCGTAGGTAGTTGTCACGTCCTCATTCTTGAGGATGACGGCTTTCTTCTGTGTGAACACCACTGTCATCGTGTGATCCGTAATCCGCGAGACGGAGAGGAGGTTCGTAGCAAAATTTGGCATGTAGACGACGTTCTGTAGCCGCAACTCCTTGTCAGCTCCGTTGAGCCGCGTGTGCACGACCTTCTCTCCCTCACCAGCTTCGTACTCGATGCCGCCGTTGGCGCACCGGAACTTGGCCGTGGACGGTGTGAGGGACGAAAAGCCACATGCCTTGTGAGAGGTGTGGTAGTCCGTGCCACTGTCGAGCCCAAAGGCTCCCGGCCGCAGCAGCGCAGAGCCCTTGGGAGGGGCCTTGCTCTCGCCCATCATGCTCGTGGACGTGGAGTCCACCTTCTTACTCACGTTGCTGCTCCCACCACCGCCTCCTTCCTTCTTTGGTGCGCGACACTCCCGAGTCCAATGCCCAGTCCTTGCCACAATTGTGGCACTTGCCCTTCTTCTTGCCGCTCTTCCCGCCGCCACTGCCTCTGCTCTTGCCATGAGAGGAGGTACCTCCCGAGCCACTCGCGTATGCGGCGTTGTTGATGACACCGTTGTTGCGACGCATGGCCTCGTTCCGGACAAACTCGGAGACACGAGGGTACATGAACTCCGATTCCTCCCAACCACCCAAGGTGGTGATCGTGGGGCTCCAGCTTGGCGGCAAGGCCATGAGGAGAATCATGGCCTGCATCTGTTGGTCAAGCTGCCAGGACATGGCGCAGGCTTCTTGAAGCAGTCCTTCGAACTACTGGAGGAAGTCCGAGATGGACTCCCCCTCGCCCACCCGCAGCCCGATGAGGCGCTGCAGGATGAAGAGTTGATTGGCGAGGGAAGTTGACTGGTACACGTTCGTCAGCTTGGTGTAAGCCTCAGCTATCGTCGTGCACCCCTCGATGTGGGAGATTAGGGAGGGACTTATGGACGTGACGAGGAGTGCCAGAGCGATGTCATTCCGCTCTTGCCACCCTACGTATTCCGCACTTGCCTCGTCTTCCGGTGCTACCTCCGTCCCTTTCAGCATGTTGAGGTACCCGCGCACGCGCATCACCACCTCAAACTGCCATTTCCACGAGCCGAAGGCTTTGCCATCGAAGCGTGCCATGGAGTTGGCCGCACCCAACTCGGCGGGCCGTGAGGTGACTGGAACGATTTCTTGACCCCCCGGCATGATTTTGGTGTGGTCAAGGATGCTCACTTAGTCTCTGCTGTTCTGCTTCGTTGAGGCCGATGTAGGTTGATGAGGCTGATGACTGCTACAGATTTTCAAGGTGCAGTCCGTTGCATACCCCTCCAGCCGATGGTCTCCTAGCTATTGTGGAGGAAGTGCTCCCACAGACACGGGGTCGTACCCACAAGGGCAAAGCGTAACCCGGTTAGGACTCAAGGGTCATACCAACAATGGCAGAGCGTATCCTCGTTCCTTGTCCATGGAGAGCAAAAGTGGACCACGGGTCCAACCAGCATCTGGTCTCTCACAATGCGTACCTTGGTCCAAGTGGACCGACGATGAAGCAGATGGAGCAGTGGTGTCTTGTCTACTGCGGAGGTACCTGTCACGTGAACTGAGCGGTGGTAGAAAGAACCAAGTTTCCAGATCATTGTGGGCCCATAACCCTTTGTCACTCCGCACTTGGCCACGGTCTAAAGTAAACGGCGCCGACAGGCAAACCGCTGACTGTTAACTGGCCTAAGGCAAACGGACTAGAAAACAGGGCCGACACAATAGCACCTGCCGTCCGCTCCTAGCATTTCAGCTAGGAGAAGATATCACCCTCAGGATCACGGTTCCACACTGAGCAGTTCCTAGGCAATCACTTGCTAGCAACTGTGTCCACTTAACACTTGGTCACTTTCGCGCAAGGTGCTAGTCAAAGACTAACTCCTGGGGCTTAGACCAACCAGTGTCTTCTTTATACTGTTCCTTAGTTGGACAACTCTATGAGGAGCATCTAAGGCCAGATTGTGTAATTAGAATGAGGAATGAGCCTGGTACATATAGTCCTAGGCCTGGCTTCTAAGGTGTGTGGGTAGTGACACTTTTGGGGTGGTCACTCCACACCACCTCACCAGTCCGCCAATTGGCGCATCCACTGACCGCCAAGTGGCGCACTCTCCTCATGCATGGAGAAATGTCTAAGAAACTTCCCCTGTGCTAGAGGGTCAAAAAACCTCCTGCGCACATCAAGGCTCGATCACAGGACCTGTTGTCCCTAAGTCCAACATGCTATCCGTTGCGCTACACTTCTGGAGTCTCGCTTGGACTTGCACCACGAACAAGGTTTGGGGGACTTACTCCAAGGGAGCAGTGCATACCCAACCTGTCCGTCAACCCATAGCAGTGGCCATGGGGCATAGAAGAACAACAATCTCTCCCTTGCACCGTAGGCCACCTGCTGTGGTAGTTTTCTTCGGCATGAACCTATAGCTCTAGGTTGTGTTTGTGCATGTCATTTTTATTTTTTTGGTCTTTAGTTCTCATCTCTTGCATCCACCATGCCGACTCCTCGAGCACCTGCAACATGCAAATCACTGTCTAGCGGCTTTGTCAAGAAGTCCGCAAGCATTTTCTTGGTTGCGACGTGCTCCAGTTCCACGACACCCTTGGCGATAAGGTCACGTGAGTAGTGGTACCGAATATCGATGTGCTTTGTACGCCGGGAGATCATGTCGTCCTCTGCCATAGCCATGGCACTTTGGTTGTCGATGCGGATGACCGTTGCCTCCTCTTGTGGTGCCTTGATCTCATCACGCAAACTGCGAAGCCACTCTGTTTCCTTGCACACTTCGGAGAGTGCAATGTACTCCGCCTCAGCAGTAGAAAGCGAGACGCAGTCCTGCTTCCTGCTTGCCCACGAGACCGCACCACCGTTGAGAAGACAAACAAACCCTGAGGTGGACTTCCTGTCATCAATCCGTCCTCCCCAGTCCGCGTCAGTGTAGCATGTCAACCGCAGCAAGTCTGATCCTTCTAGACCTCCAAACCGGAGTCCGACGTGCCGAGTCTTTTTGAGGTAGCGAAAAATCCGCTTCACGACTTGCCAATGTTCTGGCCCAGGGTTGGCCACAAACCTGCTCACCTGACCCACTGCAAAAGCAATGTCAGGTCGTGTTCCCACCATTGCATACATGAGGCTTCCAACGGCGGCCTGGTATGGAATGTTTTGCATCTCCCGCCGGTCTGCCTCGTTCCTTGGTGACATGGAGGAGGAGAGCTTGCAGTCGGAGGGCATGGGGGTGCTGACGGGCTTGCAGTCCTCCATGTTGTAGCGCTTCAAGATGTCCATGATGTACTTGGTCTGGTTGAGCTCGATGGTGCCTGCTTTGCGGTTGCGGTGAACAGCAATCCCGAGGTAGTACTCGAGAGGTCCCATGTCCTTCATCTTAAATCTGCTGGCCCGATGTTTCTTGAGGTCCGTGAGGGCCTCCTGCGAGGAAGAACACATGATAAGATCATCCACGTACAACGCCACAAGTAGCAAGCCACGTTCGTCCTCCCGCACATAGACGCTAGGGTCATTTTTGCAATGTGCGAAGGAGATCTCAGCCAAGAAGCTGTCCATCTCCTTGTACCAGATCCGTGGGGCCTGTTTCAGTCCGTACAACGCCTTCACCAGCTTGCACACCTTACCCTCGGGTGCTTTGACACCTTCTGGTACCTCCATTAGCACCTCCTTGTCGAGCTTCCCATAAAGGAAGGCTGTCTTTACATCCATCTAGTGGATCTCAAGGTCTTTGGCGGCAGCGACAGCAAGCAGGGACCTGATGGAGGCAAACGTGACGACCGGTGCGAAGGTCTCATCGTACTCAGAACCTGCGCGCTGTGAGAACCCTTTCGCCACGACCCTTGCCTTGTACTTGTCGATGCTATCATCTTGCTTCCGCTTCAACCTGAGCACCCACTTTGTGCCCACCACGTGAGTGTTAGCGGGTCTGTCCACCAGCACCCATGTGCCATTTTCTTCGATGGACGCAAGCTCGCTGTCCACCGCCTCCTTCCACTTGGCCGCATCGGGCCTTGCCAACGCTTCAGCCACAGTGAGCGGCTCTCCCTGAGCCAAACAGGACCAGCTCAGTCCAGTCCAGCTTCCAGTGTCAGCGTCGTACTTTGGAGTTTGTTTTCTTTGTCGTGTGCTGCGACGTTGCATTGCTGGTGGATGTTTGCCATGCTGTTGCTCCTGTGGTGTTGGCTGCCCTGGAGTTGAGTTTTCCTCTTTTGAAGAGCCACTGGCCTCCGAGCTGGTCTCAGAGGCCTCGGACGTCTCCGACTCTGTGTCGGAGCTCGCCGCTGCGTCAGCCTGCGCAGCCGCTCCCCCTGGCACACCACTCTTCTTCACGGCCTGCCGCACTGGCACCACTTGCCAGTTTTCAGGAGCTTGATCTCCTGACTCTAGCAGCACCAACCACTCTCCCTGTTTTGGAGCTTCCGTGGGATCAAGCATCTCTTCCTTGCCTGNACATCCCGGCTGGTGATGAGTCTTCTTCCTGCCAGGTCCCACAAGCGATATGTCTTGTGGGCCGTCTCATAGCCCACCATAACGCACTTTCGTGCTCTTGAATCCAGCTTGCCGGCACCCTCACCCGCCTGGACCTTTGCCCATGCGGTGCAGCCAAATACATTCAGGTGTGATGCGTCCGGCTTCTTCCCTGACCAAACTTCTTGTGGTGTCATCTGTTGCTTTCCCTTCTTCTCTCCACGCCTGCCCAGAGCAGCCGCAGGAGTCAGGTTGACAAGATAGCATGCGGTTCTTGCCGCTTCTGCCCAGAACCGTGGTGGAAGCTTTGCATCGAAGAGCATGCTACGCACCATGCCGAGGATGGTCTGATTCATCCGTTCGGCAACACCATTGCTCTGCGGCGTGTAAGGCGTTGTGGGCTGGTGGTTGATCCCATGTTGCCGCAACCAGCCCTTGCATGCCTCGTACTCTCCGCCGTTGTCGCTCCGCATCCCTTTGACTCTCTTTCCGGTCTGCCGCTCCACCATGGTGACAAACTCCTGCAACTTTTCTCTGACCTCTCCCTTTGTTTTGAGGAAGAAGATCCACACCTTGCGGCTGTGGTCGTCTATGAAGGTCAGAAAATACTTGTTACCACCGTTTGATGCCTTTCGAAAGGGTCCGCACACGTCGGTGTGAATCAGGTCAAGGGCTGATTCTACGCGGCGACCATTGCGCTCAAAGCGAGTTCGCTTGGTCTTGCCTTGGAGGCAAGGTTCACACAGGCTGCCACACTCAACCGCATCCTTCTTGCAACCATCCATGCCACGGACCAGCTGTTGTTGCTGAATGACTTGGAGCGTGCTGTTTGCAACGTGCCCAAAGCGTCTGTGCCACAGATCAGTGTCTTCGTCCNCCGTCAACCCGTGGAACCTGTGCCACGAGATCTTTGTTGGCATAGAGGACCTTGATGTCCTCGTTCCTGGCGATGACCGCCTTCTTCTGTGTGAACACCACTGTCATGTCGTTGTCCGTTATCTTTGACACGGACAGAAGGTTTGCCGCAAAGGAGGGCATGTAGACCACGTCACGTAGCCGTAGATCCTTCTCTGCACCATTAAGGTTGATGCTCACCAGCTTGTCTCCCACGCCCTTTGCGTTGACGACACTGCCGTTTGCGCATCTGAACCGCCGATCGGTGGGGCCGATGGAGACAAATCCAGCCTGGTCGTTGCTGGAGTGATGATCGGTGCCGGAGTCGAGCCCAAAAGCTCCTGGCCTGAGCAGCGCCGCTCCTTCTGCTAGAGGTGTGCTCTGTGCCATCATGTTGGTGGCTTCTTTGCCACCTTTTTTGTTGCCTTTGTTCCTACCACTTCCGCCGTCTTCCTTCTTTGGCGACCTGCACTCTCTTGCCCAGTGCCCAGGTTTGCCGCAGTTGCGGCAGTTACCCTGTCGCTTGGGAGCCTTGCCGCCATTGTTGCCTCCGCCGCCACCGCTTCCTCTGCCGCCTTTCTGATCAGAGGCTGACCCTTTGCTCCCGCGGCCACCGTAGCGTGCGGCATAGGCTGAGAAGTTAGCCTCACTTCCGCTGCGGCGCATGGCCTTGTTTCGCACGTACTCGGACACTGCAGTGTACGTCAGGTCGTCCTCCTTCCAGCCGCCCATGACGGTGATCATTGGACTCCAGCTCTCCGGTAGCGCCATGAGGAGGATCATGGCTTGCATGTTCTCGTCAAGGTCCCAGTTCATCTGACGAGCCTCGCCAAGGAGTCCTTCAAACTCTTGTAGGAAATCGGGGATTGATTTGCCCTCATTCACCCGCATGCTGATCAGCCGTTGTAGGATGAATAGTCTGTTCGCGAGGGAGGTGGATTGGTGCACACGCTTGTGCTTGTCGTAAGCTTCGGAAGCCAGTGTGTACCCGGCAATGATGGGAACATACTTCTTCGCTATCGCGTTGCTGAGGAATGACATTACAATATCATTTCGATCCATCCAAGCCTCATGCTCAGATGTGCCTTCCGCGGGAACCTGCTCCTCTCCTTTCAGTAGCTTGATGAAGCCGCGCACTTTCATCGCCAGCTCAAACTGCCATCTCCAAAGGGGGAAGTCAATCCCCTCAAAAATGGGGATTCCTCCCAGGGGTCCAAGACCTTGCGGCAGTGACATAGCACTCACATTTGCTCCAGTGGTCTGCCCTGTGGTAGCCACTGTTGAGCTGGAGGACTGCCCTGCGGCAGCCCCCACTCCTCCCGTTCGGTCAACCATTTTTGTTGCCCTTGTCTGCTTCCCACGTCTCTGCTGTGTTGAGGCCGATGTAGGCTGATGTTAGCTGATGTCTGCTACCGGTTTTAGGATGCAGATCCGTTGCTTACCCCTCCACCCGATGTTCACCTGCAGACAGAGAATATATCTACACCAACACACCCAGGGTCTTGCCACCAAGGGCAGAGCTTGTCCTGGTTGGGACACAAGGGTCGTGCCTCCAAGGGCAGAGCTTGTCCTTAGTCCCTGTGTGCTAAGTGCAGACCAAGCCGTTGGANAGAAAACAGGGCCGACACAATAGCACCTGCCGTCCGCTCCTAGCATTTCAGCTAGGAGAAGATATCACCCTCAGGATCACGGTTCCACACTGAGCAGTTCCTAGGCAATCACTTGCTAGCAACTGTGTCCACTTAACACTTGGTCACTTTCGCGCGAGGTGCTAGTCAAAGACTAACTCCTGGGGCTTAGACCAACCAGTGTCTTCTTTATACTGTTCCTTAGTTGGACAACTCTGTGAGGAGCATCTAAGGCCAGATTGTGTAATTAGAATGAGGAATGAGCCTGGTACATATAGTCCTAGGCCTGGCTTCTAATGTATGTGGGTAGTGACACTTTTGGGGTGGTCACTCCACACCACCTCACCAGTCCGCCAATTGGCGCATCCACTGACCGCCAAGTGGCGCACTCTCCTCATGCATGGAGAAATGTCTAAGAAACTTCCCCTGTGCTAGAGGGTCAAAAAACCTCCTGCGCACATCAAGGCTCGATCGCAGGACTTGTTGTCCCTAAGTCCAACATGCTATCCGTTGCGCTACACTTCTGGTGTCTCGCTTGGACTTGCACCATGAACAAGGTTTGGGGGACTTACTCCAAGGGAGCAGTGCATGCCCAACCTGTCCGTCAACCCATAGCAGTGGCCATGGGGCATAGAAGAACAACACCGACCGCCCTTGGTATTTCAACCAAGGTAGAGATCACCCACGGAGTAGTGTTTCCACACTGAAAGGTTCACTTAGCTTGTCCCAACCGTGGCCGGAGAGTGTTCCAAACTCTCACCCAACTGGCAATGCTACACACCAAAGTGTGCACTTGCACTTGTTCTTTACCCTCTTTGTTGGTGGCCAACAAGGGATTAGTTTTCTCCCAAGTCTCAAGAGCAAGAGATGATACATCATCACATGCAAATGACAGGCCTTATTTAGTCTCTGGACAGTGCTCCCAGTGGCTCCTTGGAGGGGCCTCCCCCCCAAGGCCACCCTAGACAGTGTCATCAGCTTTGATGACATGGCACCCTCTGTGACCGCCAAGTGGCGCTTGATCCACCTTGGACCTTAGAGGCTTCTAGGAAGCTTCCTTGGCCATTTTTAGTCACAAAGAAAATTTTGGTCCTGGCGGGATTCAACCCCGGACCTCTCACTTGGGAAACGGTGCCTTCACCCACTAGGCTGTAGGAAGTTGTCCTAAGGAGCATGCACTAGGTAGACTACCAAGAGTAGACCAAGGGGACTTACTCCACAAGGACGAGCAGTGCATGCCTCATCTCTCTCAGCCTCTCTTGCATGTCGCTGGGGGACTTGCACTACAAGCGCAGTGCATACCCAGTCTACATCTTCCGCTGATTGGACCAGGGGCATACACAGAACCTAACACAAGGGAGGTGTGTGCTTTGGATCGCCACAATACCAAGGGAGCATAATTCTGGCAGAATACAGATTGCGGAAACTGAGAAAGGCTGGGAATCATCAATGGTTATTTATTTTCATCAGATTACATAAGATTTGTATAGCCTTTTATCTAAGCTTTCCAACGCATCCAAGAACGCCCAAAACGGAGCGGTAGAGCCCCTACTACGGCCGTTAGAGTAACCCATGGTGGAGCCGATCCGCCCACCATACCCACGAACGGGAGTGACGGGAGGCGCTTTGACGGTGGCCTGTCGAAGCACCCTTCCTGTCACCCCAATGTGGGGGGAGGCTTGCCCTGGTCCAGAAGACCATCCACATCCCTATTGTTCATGGCCCATGTGCCCTTGGAGCTCATTGAAGTGGAACTCGGATCACTGGTGGTGGAATTAATCCGTCACCAATGACGGAACCCAGATTCCACCCACCTACCACCCGAACTTCGGATGGGGCTAACTTTCTGAAATCTCAACCAACTGAAAGATCAAAACTGCATGGCAAAATGCAAGGAGTCCAAATCTGCAATCAGATCAGACATCCAACCACTCTCTAGTGGTCAGACTAGGAAAACGGCAAACGGCATCCATGGTAGGGGCACTTTTAACAATCTCCCCCCTGCACCTTCCATGCCGGATGCCTCATGCTTACTCTCACTCGTCTGTGTCTGCGCCTTCAAGCCCTTCACAGCTTGTCAACCGAAACCCTGCAAGACTGATGACATGCCGATCCTGGGGCTGCACCTTGGTCAAGCAATGTGCTTCATGCTGCAATGCTGCAGCACAACCTGTCCCTTCTCCACCATGCCGCGCTTGTAGTGGTAGTGCACGTCGATGTGCTTCATTCTCCTGTGCTGCGTTGGATTGTTGGTCAGTGAGGTAAAGCCAGTGTTGTCCTCCTAGACAACCGTAGGCTCCTGTATGCCCAGCTCCCCCAGCAAATCTTCGGAGCCACACTGCTTCCTTGACCGCCTCGGCCAGAGCAATGTGCCCCGCCTCCACTGTGGAGGTGGCAACGCAGTCTTGTTTCCTGCTGCACCACGAGACTGCTGCACCTGCGAGGAAGAACACATAGCCAGAAGTGGAATTCCTCTTGTCCACATCGCCGGCGTAGTCCGCGTCAGTGTAGCAGACCAGCCGCAAGGGGTCTGACCTCCCCTTTCCTTCGTACTTCAGGCGCGCATGCTTGCCTGCAAGTATCGGAGGATGCGCTTCACCGTTGTCCAGTGTAGTGGCCCGGGCTGGCCATGTACCTGCTCATCTGTCCCACCGCGTAGGCCAGGTCTGGCCGAGTCGCCACCATGGCATACATGAGGCTGCCCACCACAGATTGGTAGGCACCTCCGCCATGTCCTCCTTCTCCTCTTTAGTTTGCGGCGCCATTGCCGCACTCAGCTCACAGCTTGTGGAGACCAGACTTCCCACTGGTTTGTAGTCCTCCATGCCGTACCGCTTCATGACCTCGGCCACGTACTTGGCCTGCACCAGCTTGAGCGTGCGCCCCCTCTGGTTCCATGTGATGCTCACCCCGAGGTAGTACTTCAGCTCCCCCATATCCGCCATCTGAAATCTGCTGCTCAGCTGCTCCTTGAGCTGCTGCAAAGCCGCCATATTTGACAAACATAGGATCAAGTTGTCCACGTAGAGTGCAACAATCTGATGGAGTCCCTTGTTACGCCGTACATACACATTGTGGTCTGACTCACAGCGCTTGAAGCCGAGCTCCGCCATGTAGCCGTCCATCTGTTGGTACCAACACCTTGGTGCCTGTTTTAGCCCATAGAAGGCCTTCCGTAGCTTGCACACCTTGCCCTCCGGCGCATCCACACCCTCTCGCACCTCAAGGTAGATCTCCTTCTCAATGATGTCATTCAAGAATGCTGTCTTGAAATCCATTTGGTACATCTCCATATCCTTTGCGGCTGACATCGCGAGGATCGTCCGGATGCTTGTGAACTTGGTGAAGGGCCCGAACGTCTCATCGTAGTGTTCGCCTTTCCGCTGCGCGTACCCCTTTGCCACTAGCCGCGCCTTGTATTTCTCCACCTTGCTGTCCTTGGTGAGCTTCACCTTGAACACCCACTTGGAGCTGATCACCTGGGCTCCCTTAGGTCGATCCACTAGCTCCCAAGTGCCGTTCTCAGCAAGGGACGCGAGTTCAGATTTTATTACTTTGTCCCACTGCTGCCCGTCAGGTCGTATAAGCGCCTCTTGCACAGTCGTTGGCTCCATTGCGGCTGCCATCATGCACCGCGCCATGGCGACCCAGCGGCCCGTGCTCGCGTCATACGGCTTCGCCGCATTCCGCTGCCTCCGGCTGCGACGCTGCGACCTTGGCAATGCTGGCTGCCGGTCTTGCTGTTGCTCTGCTGCAACTTTGTCTTCGGCCGCGGGCTCCTCGGCGTTGACTGCTGCATCCTGCGCTCCTGCGGCACCTGCACTTGTTGCGTTGCCCTGCTGCGCTCCAGCACTGTCATCCTCCGAGGACCCGTCATCGACCGCTGTAGCCGCCGGCTCCTCCTCACACTCAAGGAGTTGGAACCACTCTCCCTACTTTGGAGAGTGCGCCGCGTCAATGTTGTTACTGCTGAAGTAGCTCTGCTGCTCATCAAACATGACGTCACGGCTTGTGGTGACGTCCTGCGGCTATGGATCAACAAGGCGGTACGCCTTGAGCACACTCTTGTACCCAACAAACGCGTACGCCTTTGCACGTGGGTCCAGTTTGGAGTCTTTTCTTTGTGCGACCTGCACCAATGCGTGCGCCTTGCACCCGAACGCCTTCAGGTGCACCACGCTTGGCTTGCGCCCGCTCCAAGCCTCCTACGGCGTCTTCCAACCACCCTTCCCCTTCAGCACTGCCGTTGGGGTGAGGTTGGTGATGTAGCATGCCGTGCTCATGGCCTCGGCCCACAGGCTTCGTGGCAGTTTAGCATCCATGAGCATCGTCTGCGCCATTGTGAGCAGCGTCTAGTTCATACGCTCTGCCACGCCATTAGATTGTGGCGTGTACGGAGTGGTCGGTTGCCACTCAATTTCCTGCTCCTTCAGCCACCCTCCACAGCCCACATACTCCCCGCCATTGTCGTTGCGTAGCACTCTGACCTTGCGGCCAGTCTGCCTCTCCACAGCTGCCACATACTTCTTCAGCCGGTCCAGCACATCGCTCTTCCGCTTTATGAAGTAGACGTAAAGTTTTCTGCTGCAATCCTCCATGAAGGTGACAAAGTAGTGCACGCCCCCAACGGACGGCGTCTTGATCGGTTCACACACATCACTGTGCACGACCTCAAGTAGGTTCTTGGCCTGCCGTTGTCCGTCTCCGAACGGCCTGCGCTTTCCCTTGCCCACAATGCAAGGTTCACACTTGTGCTCTGCAGAATCTGCTGTTATGTCTGCTGCACCGGTGATGTTGAGGCCGCAAACCATGTCGCGCTTCGCCATCTCTTGCACGACAGCGGGTGACAAGTGGCCCAGTCGCCGATGCCACTGCTGCAGGTCTGCTCCCCCGCCTTTTGCAAGGTTGACGACGCGTGCTAGCGGGTCTGCTGCGTCTATTGCCAAGGGGATGACCTTGGTCTCAACAATGTAGAGGCCTCCCTCGCGCTTTGCCTCGAGCACGACCTCGCCGCCGCCGTCCATCCGCACGACGGCACCTTTCCTGCGGAAGAGTACTTCATACCCGTTGTATGTCAAGCGGCTCACACTCAAAATGTCAGCCAGGCCGGGGACATGTTGCACGTTTTGGATAACACGTTGCACCTTTTTACCACCAACCACCACCTCCACGTCCACATCACCTTGACCGACCGCAGGTTTGACCTTGTTGTTGGCGGTCACCATGGACTTAGCAGACTTGGTGTAGTTGATGAACCCCACCTTTTTGGCTTGGGTATGCTCCTCCGCACCTGAGTCAAGGCACCTCCGGTTGGCACCCTTCTGGTCATGGTTCTTCGTGCCATTGAGGAGCGCCCTCTTGCCTTTGGCGCCTTTGCCTCCGGCCTGCGCCTCCTCTGGACACTCCTTGGCCCAATGGCCCTCCTTGCTACAGTTGTGGCATTTGCCCTTCTTGGTGCCACCCTCACCACCGCCTCGCTTGCCGCTGCTACTGCCACCCTGCATTTTGGTGACCAGGGCAGTTGAGGATAAGGAGGTCTCGCCACGGCTCCGACGGTGCACCTTGTTGCGGATGTACTCGGCAACTGCGCCCTAGGTGAGTTTACTCTCCTCCCAACCTCCCAGCACGGTGATGAGAGGACCCCAACTGTCGGGTAGAGCCATGAGGAGCGCCATCGCCTGCATCTTCGTGACAATCTTTCACCCTACATCATTGCATTGTGAGGCAAGAGACTCGATTTATTGCATGGCAGAATAAATGTGGGTCGCCACAACACCAAAAGACAAACTTGTTTTGTGTTTTCAATAAAATTGTGTTGTGATGTACTTACCTTCTGTTTAAATATGATACTGTGTACATTCTGCAGAAGAAATCAATTCTGATTGTTAGAAATATAAAGCGAGAAAATGAATATAGGACGTAGAGTGGGTTTCACTTAGAAGACGTACTATTGTATAAGAACTTCATGATCATCTATTTGTGCGTACTAGTAAGGAACATATGCTACTTAGAATGTGCAATCTTCTAGATTTCATGTTTTGAGCATGTTGTTGGGATATTCTCTGAACATTCCTGGCCCTTTCTCGCTATTTGAGAATAGACTCCCCCCCCCCCACCCTAAAGCCAAAAGTGTATCTGGTCAGTGTAGCGGGGCATGTATCTTGATGACAATAGGTTTTGTTCACTACTGTATTGTACACTTGTGAAGAATTGAAAATGTTTATCATATGCACTTGTCCCATACGCTCTGTCCATTTTGGAGGAGGGGTGGTAGGGGGCAGAGCCGGCGCTCGATCCTCCCCCCCATCAGGTTAGATTGTATCGGGAGTGTGTAGCTTGTCAGTGTATTGTTTTTTGTGTGATGGACCAAAAAAATACACTTGTGGATTCAAAGTTGATTTTACAGCCATACACCAACACCGTCAATCATAAATAATCAACGATGTTGATGTAACGACGATGTTCACCAGGGTGGGGAGGGGGGGCGGTGCTCGATCCCCCTCCCCTCCCAAAGGCTAGAGTGTATTGGGAGATTGTATCTGGTGAGTGTATTATTTTTTGTACAATGGACCAAAAAAAACACACTTGTGTATTCAAAGTTGATAGCATAACTACACATTAACACCGCCGATCTTGGATAACTGACAATGTGGACGCAACCTAGCAGTTTGCGTCAAGTGGGTAGAACATGTGACAAAACGGTCACCACGTACTAGGGACCCCCCCCCCCTCTCAAAAATCAAATATGTATCGGGTCAACGTATTGGGGCATGGATAGTGATGATCATCAGTTTTGTTCACTAGTGTATTGTACACTAGTGTGTATTTTAACATTTCTATCATATGTTCTCACCTAATACACTTTGTATATTTGGAGGGGGGAGGGGGAGAGCCGGCGCTTGATCACACCCCCCCCCCCCCC
>SZWC01003315.1:76624-90809 GCA_023375785.1 Penium margaritaceum | reverse complement strand
CCCCCCCCCCCCCCCCCAAGGCTAGAGTGTATTGGGAGAATATAGTTGGGCAGTGCATTATTTTTTGTACGATGGAAAAAACAATACACTTGTGTTTTTAAAGTGGATAGTATAACAACACATTTACACCACCAATCTTTGATAATTTACGATGTGGATGCAACCTAGCAGTTCGTGTCAAGTGGGTAGAACATGTGACGAAACGGTCACCACATACTAGGGATCCCCCCCTCTCAAAAATCATATATGTATCGGGTCAGTGCAGCGAGGCGTGTATCATGAAAATCGTCGGTCTTGTTCATTAGTGTATTGTACACTAGTGTACATTTTAACATTTCTATCACATACACTTGCCCAATACACTTTCTCTATTTGGGGGGGGGGGAAGAGCCAGAGCTCGATCCCCCCCCCCCCAAAAAAGGGCTAGAGTGTATTGGGAGAGTGTAGCTGGTCATTGTATTGTTTTCTGCATGATGGACCAACAAGATATTCACTCGTGTATTCGAAGTTCATAGTAAATCCACACACCAGCACTGCCGATCTTCAAAAATTGACCATGTCGATGAGGCCCCAAACCTCTCAAATAGTTCGGGGGGGATCCGAGCAACGTTGTCCGTATCAATGGCTCACAAGACCCTCCACCCACGACATTTGTCGCTGGTCATCGATGCACTGAAAAAAAACTGATTGAAGTGCAACCTGATTTTGCGTTAGTTTGTTGTAACGAGACATTATGCAATCACCCACACACCAGTCTACCACAATCCAAATACAAAACGAGGCTCCAGATTCCTGCTGAGCCCCACTCCTACGAGGCCCAGAAGGAGCCCGGGCAATGGGGAAAACAGAACAAAGGACCATGAGTTGTGTCCTGAAGTCGATTTTACTACCCAAATTGATCACGTCGAGAAAGATGTGTTTGCAGTCATGACAGTTGTATCGCACTTCAGGTCTATGTACTTATCTAAGTGTTCTCACAAGAAATATACACTGAGTCGTGAAACTCTCGACCATGCTTTTCATCAGGTATTAGAGAGTAAAAGATTAATCCTTCCACGTTGTTTCCTATTTTCAAACATATAAAAGCACTCTCATGTGTATGAATATACATTAAAGTAAAACTATGATGTAAGTTCCATGAAGATACTATGGAACTTTGAAGTGCGTATTTTCAATGTGTCCACTGAATGGAAAATGTATTTTTTAGGGGTGATTAACCATAAATGGGGAGGCGGTTCCGGACTCACGTCATGAAGGCCAATCCTTCAAATGCAAAGGATCCCGGGAGACCACACTCAGACGGCATAGCACAAACCGCATCCTCCATGATGCGGTTGCAACACTCTGAGACACCGTTCTCGTGATGTAGCGGGAGGGCCGGTTCGGCCCTCCCTCCTCGCTGAAGCAAGGGGTGGTTGTGCACCACCCCTCGCGTGAGCGAGGACTGGCCGACAGCCAGCACTCCTCTGGCCGCCGGCCAGCTGGCTGCCGGCCGGCTGGACTGCCGGCGGCCGGCCAAGTGACCGGCCACGAGGCCACGTGGCCTCGTTCCCTCGCCCCCTCCTCATCCTCCTTACAAGCGAGCAAGCAAGGACAAGGGACAGGGAGAGCGAGGGTGAGAGCGAGGAGCGAGGGAAGCGCACCAGAGGAGACTGTGCAAATTTGCCGCTCGTGCCTCCCAGGCCACGATCTCGCGCCGACGCGTCAAAAAGGAAACTCGAGTTTGTTTAGGACAAACTATGAGTTTCGAAACCGGAAAACTCATGCGAATGTACGCGTTTGAGGTCAAATCCCCCGGTTTGGGTCCCAAAACCAGGGGTAAGGTTTAGAAACGGAAATGGGCCTATGAAGACTCAAGTTATTTGAGTCTCCCTACTCTGGGTCGTTGATGACGATTGCCCCTCAGTCCTACGAAGGGGTTACACCCCTGACGCGGACTGAGAATGCCATTCTGACGACGAATTCAGAGCAGGAGCTGGAGCCTCAACCTGTTCCAGTGGATCTTAGAGCCAGACGACCCCCGCAACTAAGGTTTTGACGGAAACGGCAGCTTCACCGTACATGATATGCCGCCAGCAGCTACAAGCAGCAACAAAAATGCTTAAAGGGACCACGGCATCTACACTTCACGGATTGAGGCACCATAAAGTGCGTTGGAGAGCTGGAAAAGAGCTCTGCTTTGTGGATCCTCTTTCCTCCAGTCTCTAATCACTTCTACATGGCCAAGAAGATTTTTGTGAGATGGGGTGGGAAGTTCCCACCTCCAAAATCAACCAAATCTTCCCCATTTTCAAGGCTCCTTCAAAACTCCTTCATCCAAAAATTGGGACAGCGCCCCTTCTCAAGCTAAGGGACTCTCACGGCCTAAGAGCACCCTGAAAAGAAGGAGGGTGTCACCTTGAAGATTTCTTTACAGCTCGTCAACGCCGACGGCTCAAGGGAGATGCCGCCCGAAAACGCAGTTGGCATCAAGGAGCGTGAAGAGAAGACCAAGACAAGAAGACAAGAGGAAGACAAGAATTTGGAAGAAAGAGTCAAGGACTTGCTAGAAATTGTTAGAATTCATCATTTTCACTCTTTGCTCTTGTTTTTTGAGCGGCACTCATTCCTTATCATTCCATTGTCTTGTAATTTTCTTTTTTCCTATATTCTAGTCACTACCATTTTCCATGAGTCACGGCTTAAGAAGACTTGTTTCAAAATCCACGCCCTTGTGCCAACGTGGCGGCCTAGGAAAATAGAAAGTATATTTTGTAATTGCCTCACCAATCGTGAGAGCAAGCTTTTAGGAGGCGATTCCTCCTCAAAGTTGTGGGGTGATCCTCATAACAATCTTCACGTGCTATTTGCAGGAGCGACAGGATGGCAAGTGCCGGACCATCCAAGACCAACAAGGGCAAGGTGGTGACAGCCTCACCACACGCCCTTGGCGTACTCCAAATTTTGGGAGAGGCCACCACAAGCACGATTGCCAAACCAAAGGCAATCGTGTCACCGAAGGCAATCAGTACAAACCTCGGCAACACCAAGAAGCATGTGGAAGCCAAAAAAGTGCAAGAGAAGAACGTCCACACGCACATGGACGAACCCCACAGGACTGACAACGCGCTTGAGGAGGACCACCCGGGCGTGGACCCCGACAAAGAGAACGACGCCAACAGTGGCGAAGGTAATGAGAATCACGATCATCGCCATCATCGTGCGGCAAACTCAAGTCGATTGCTCAAGAAGGGTAAGGCGCTTGCCGTATCGCCTGAAGCTGCCAACGGCAGAGGGGCCATTAGGAGCAGCAAAGGCACCAAAAGTAGCCATGCGGAAAGTTCTTGCGAGAATGGTTCGGACGACGTCGTCGCGAAGGCAATTTGCGATCACCGTCCCAGGCTTGCTGAGCTTGCTGCTGAGGTGGCGGGTCGACTCAATATCACCGCCGACGGTGGAGGTACGGTACCACTCGGACGAGTGGGGGCGGACCCCCCTTCCTACGATGTGGCCGCAATGGGGCAAGGCAACGCCCACTCAAGCGTCGTCGCTAACGACGGTCTCCTCCGAAAGGTTGGAATCCTTGGAGGCGTGTACGCGAACCGTACTCTCCTGCAATGGGTAAAGGTGCACGGATATCACGTGGCCCTAGAGGCTATCACCGATGCTATGACAACATCAAAGCTCAAGTTTGCGTTCGCCAACCTGCTGGCCCACATTGGGCAGAGCATCAGGGACCTCGATCGTGATTGCCAGCTGCAATGTTTGGCCGCCCATGAGGCAAGCCACCGATGCAACGACCTTGATAAGGCATTGTAGAGCGTAACCCAAGTGCGGATGCAACAAAAGCGCAGCACGCCGTAGGTGCAGATGCTACTTCCGGTTGCAGTGATGACTTTCCTACCTCGACAACTTTGGGGCCAGTCATGAACACGCCCTTCCTCCACAGTGTGGGGATCTTCCGGAAGGGCATGAAGTTGACCTAGTGGCTGAACCACATGGAGCACGACCTATGCGTCCAAAATGCTCCACTCACTCAGTGGGGCGATCTTGCCATAACGCGGATTGAAGACAAGCTCTTCAAGTATGTGGTAAAGGGGTGGGATGAGCAGAGGGCTCATCTTGAGTGGCAGCCAATGCTATGGGAAGCCTTCTATGCAATCATGCATAAGAAGTGTACCCAGCATGAGGAGGCGCAGCGTGCCTTCCACAAGATCAAGGACTTCAGGCAATTGGGTAACTCGCTGAAGGCCTACTTGAGTGAGTTTACCACGCTCGTGGAGGCAGCTGAACGCTTCACCAAGAGCGATCGTACCCAGATCTTCAAGTACCCAAAGGGATTGCTGATGGTGGACAAGAGGCTACAGAGTTAGTCACAATAGCAGCACCTCGTGGGGAGGGTGCAGTAGGAGGCCACGGATAGGGCCGTGGACAGGGTCGCGGTCGCGGCAATGGGCCCAATCGTGGTAATGGACAACGCCAAGGGATGGGTTTTCCCCACCCCTGAGTGACGGTACTGGGGACCACTCAAGGGTACAAACTGGATCACGAGTGTGGGTTCATGTTTTCAGATGAGAATGTTAAACAATTTGAGTTTTTGACAGGTTCAAATTTCTCTGTTGTTTTCTCCCGTCTCATTGAACCTCATTCTGCACTTGCTGGTCGACATTGCCCACTAAATCTTGCATCACCGGACAAGTTGCATGACCAAACCTCCTCAGTGGTGGCGACACTGACCATTGTGCAAGAATTGTGTAACACAATGATTGAAGAAAACGCCCTCAAAAGGATGAGTTCAATCACGTTCGCGGTACCTTTAGTCGATGATTTTGACCCAGAGAAATTTAAAGATTGGAAGGTGCTAGCCGAATTTACACGTACCCACAAGACGTGGACTTGAGTAGGTCAATCATGGGAGCTGCAACATCCGCCATCTAGATTCTGTGTTTATCACAAACTCGGCTTGTCATCGTCAAGCATGTTTACTCATAAGAGTGGAGGCAACATAAAAATGCAGTCTAAAGGACACCTACCTGGTGCTCTTGTGGACATACTTACTAAAACTGGAGGAGATGAATCATTTGTAAGTCTTGGCTTTACCCGACATGTTGGCCTAAAGTACAAGCCATCAAATGGCACACTTGTCGTTGGTGACAACCGTACGGTACCCGTGATCGGTGCTTGTAAAGCAAAAACTTGTATTCACGGGTACACATCGAGTTTCACATTGAAGGTACTCAACCTTCTTGACCTGTTTGACGTGGTGCTAGGAAATCTCTGGCTCCGTGAAAACAAGGCTCTAATATGCTTTGAATCAAAGTGTTTGATCCTTCGAAAAAGATTGCGTCACTTTACATTGATTCTGAGTATGGAATGAACACCGACCTGAATCAAAGTCCATGCCATCTTGTTTGTAATGCAGGTCAAGAGACATATTTGACAAGGTTGCCAGTGCTTCGTGTCTCAGCTGCAGAAAATGGAGGACAACATGATGGAAGACACGCCACAAGAGATCAAATCTCTATTGGCAGAGTTCTCAAATGTATTTCAAGACCCACCGGCTGGGCTTCTACCGGAAAGACACATGGGCCACATGATTCCGCTGCAACCGACGATGACTCCTCCGTTCAAACCCATGAATCACCTTAGTCCAGCGAAAAGGCGAGAGGCTAAACGCCAAATCAAAGAGTACCTTTCAAAAGGGTGGATCAAGCCAAGTAGCTTGCCATATGGTTCGCCGATCCTTTTTGTGAACAAAAAAGACGGTGGTTTATGCATATGCGTAGATTACTGGGTGTTGACCAAGCTGACAGTGGAAAAATAATTCCCTTTACTGCAGATTGAGAACCTTTTTGACCAACTCCAAGGGACAAAGTTATCTTTTTTTAACTTAGTTTTGTCTCAAGGATACCATCAAATTCGCATCATGGAAGATGATGTGCCCAAAACCACGTTTCAAACACACATGGGTCACTATCAGTTTCACATGTTATGCTTTGGGTTTACAAATACCCTGGCAACCTTCCAAGAAGAAATGAAGGAAATGTTCGCCAAGCAACTCAGTCACTTTGTCTTGGTTTACCTTGATGACTATCTCGTTTTCTCTAAATCAATGGAAGAGCACATAGAACATCTGTGCGAAGTCCTTGCAATCCTTCACAAATGGAAGTATTATGCAAAAGTGAGCAAGTGCAAGTTTGCACAAGATGAGCTTGAATACCTTGGACACATCAACCGCAAGGACGACATCCATGTTGACCCACAAAAGGTCCAAGCCGTTGTAGACTGGCCAGGCCCAGAAAATGTTGGGCAGATTTGGTCTTTCCTCGGCCTTACCAACTATTTTTGATGGTTTATGCAAGGGTATTCGACCTTGGTAGCGCCACTAACCAGGCTCACGCGAAAAGACGTACACTGGGAATGGACATCTGATTGCGAAATCGCTTTTCTCAAAGTCAAAGAGCTTCTATCCATAGTGCCCATCCTAGCTCTTCCGGACCCATTGCAACTGTGGCAGGTTTGATGTGATGCATCGGTAGTAGGACTCGAAGCCGTCCTCATGCAGAACTGTCACCCGGTTGCGTATGAGAGCCAAAAGCTCATCCCCGCGGAAATGCGGTACATAGCTGGGAATCAAGAGCTCCTTGCGGTAGTACATGCTTTAAAGATGTGGCGTTGCTACCTCAAGGGTGCTGAAGGGGGTGTGACGGTTGTCACCGACCATAACCCATTGGTGTTTTTCCAAATGCAACCAAACCTGTCAAGACAGCAGGCGCGTTGGAGCAAATACCTGATTCAATTCTCGTTCACATGGCAATATCGGTTAGGACGCATCAATGTGGCCGATCCACTAAGTCGACATCCTATGGAAATCAAGGCAACCACCAAGGTCGGTGGATGTTTTATGGCCGTTGTAACAGCAATAGTGCAAACACCAAATCCCCCTACACCTCTACATCCACCACCACAAGAGATAATCCATTACAATGGTTTTGTAAACAAGATCCGAATGGGATACTATGTGGATTCTTGGTTTCAAGACTCTCAAAATCTTGACAAGTACGGACTGGTGGAGGCCGCAAGAATCTTCTGGTACTGACAACAAGTAGTGCCAAAGTCAGGAGATCTTCGAGCAAGTTTTATCTCCCAATTCCATGACCCGCCGGTTGCAGGTCATGTGGGACCTCGAAATACTAGACAGGCACTCTCGGACCACTATTAGTGGCCAGGATGGAGTGTTGATGTCCGTAAGTATTGCATGACATGCAGCCCATGTCTTCGGAATAAGGCCAGTAACAAGAAGCATGGTGGACTCCTCCAATAGCTTCCCAGACCAGTAATGAAGTCCATGCTGACGCACTCCCGTGGGACTCCACGGGAGTGCGTCAGCATGGACTTCATTACTGGTCTTCCGGACATGGCCCATGGCCATGATGCAATACTAGTGGTTGTGCATCGTCTAACAAAGATGACACACTTAATTCCTACAATCACTGACGAGAACATAGAGGAGACTGCTCGTCTCTTCTTTGAGGATGTCGTAAAGTACCACGGCTTGTCCTTCCACATTTTCTTCGATCAAGATCGAACATTTGCTAGTACATTCTGGCAAAAGATTACTTCGGTAGCGAGTCATAGATGTCAACAGTGTTTCACCCTCAAACTGGCGGACAAACTGAGTAAATGAATCGTCCCGTGGAACAAATACTCCGCATGTACGTGGACCCTGCCATGAATGACTGGAATCAATTCCTAGCACCGGCAGAGTTTGCCGTACATAACTCGGTGAATGAGTTTGCACAGTTCACACCATTTGTATTGAACAGTGGGCGGCATCCACAGGTGCCCTCTTCATTGGTGAAGAGCGAGAGTACAGGAGGACAGGTTCCTTCTGCTCAGGCCTTTGTTGAGCACATAGACTCCTTGTTACAGGAGGCGCCGGGTCATCTACAAGCTTTTCGGCAATGACAAAAGGCACATGCTGACAAAAGTCACCGTAAATTCTCGTTTGACATTGATGAAAAAGTGATGCTTAGCACTAGGAATCTTCGGCTAAAGTCGCCAAGGGCACAAAAACTTCTACCAAAGTGGATTCGGTCGTTTTCCATCGTTCCACGCATTGGGCCAGTGGCATACCGATTGCCGCTTCAGCCGAGTATGAATACACATGACGTGTTTCATGTGAGCCTGTTGGCTCCATACACGGCATAGCAAACCGTTCAGTCACCACCGGCAGTCCTTGCTGCCGATGGCCAACATGAGGTTTACAACCTTCTTCAGCACAGAGAGCGGACTCTCCGGTCGCGGGTTGTTAGGGAATACCTTGTTCATGGGGCCGGGTGAGGACCTGTACATAACTCATGGGAGCCAGAATCTTTGTTGCCCACATGGGTGGCCCATGAGTATTGGAAAGAGCTGGTAGCTTGCACTTATTGACACGTGTCAGGGGGCACCACCTAAACGCGGAAAAAGTCAACAACATTCCCGCAGGGCGGCATTCATGGACTACAACCACATGAGGTTGCAAACATCCAACACGGTTGTCGCGCGGACGCTCCAGCCTAAAGGGGGGAGGTCGCTAGCCGTGCTCACCGACAAGCTACAACTTAGGTCCAAGTGCTAGGCACACATTCATGTTTAGCTGGTGAAATTATTGAAACTATTCATTTTCTTTCACAATGTTGATGACTCACTAACTGACAATCCTGTTTTTTGTTCATGAACAGAGACGGTTCATAATAAGTGGGGAGGAATGCAATGGGAGGGCCGGTTCGGCCCTCCCTCCTCGCTGAATTGAGGGGTGGTTGCGCACCACCCCTCGCGTCAACAAGGGCTGGCCGACGGCCAGCACTTTGCTGGCCGCCGGCTATCTGGCTGCTGGCCGGCTGGACGGCCAGCGGCCGGCCAAGTGACTAGCCGGCCACCAGCCGGCCAGCAACCAGCCGCCGATCGCGACCTCAGCCCGATCGGCGGCTGAGGGACCACGTGGGCCTCGAGGTTGAAGCCTCGACATCTCGTGCCCTCGCCCCCCCCCCCTCGCCATCCTTGCAAGCGTGCAAGCAAGGACGAGGGATAGGGGAAGCGAGGGTGAGAGCATGGAGCAAGGGAAGCGCACGAGAGGAGTGAGCAAGAAGTCACCGATTGTGTCTCGCACGCGACGATTTTGCACCAAAACGCAAAAACAAAACTAGAGTTTGTTTAGGAAAAACCATGAGTTTTGAAACCGGAAAACTCGTGCGAATGTATAAGTTTGAGGTAACAACCCCTGGTTTGGGCCCCAAAACTAGGGTAAGGTTTCAAAAGGAAATGGGCCTCTGCATACTCAAAACATTTGAGTCTCCCTGCTCTGGGTCATTGATGACGATTGCCCCTCAGTCCTGCAAAGGGGGAAAATCCCTAACACGGACTGAGAATGCCATTCTGCGGACTTTGACGACGACTTCAGAGCAAGAGCTGGAGACTAAAACCGTTACAACTGAGGAGTAATAGGAGTGGATAACTTGTAAAAAACCCCGTGCTCGACAAAGAAAGTCTCCATCTTGCCAAGAAACTCGTCGCCGCGATCCGAGTAGAATGTATGCAGCCTGTGGCGGGACTGATACTCAGCCATTACTAGCCAGAGGCCATCTACGAGAGTAGTGTTCCTCTTCTGACGCAAGCTGTAGACCCAGCGCATCCAGGTGAAGTCCTCAGTCAGGGTCAGGACATATCGGCTCCGATTCGACACAGACTCAATAGGGAGAGGACCGAGAAGGTCTAAATGGGAAAACTTGAGAGGGCGAAGAACTCGAGAACGAGAGTTAGGCTAGGTGTAGCGATGCATCTTACCATGAGCACAGAGTAGACAGTCGGTCTTGGATGGCCTCTCAAAAAAGGCTCAAGACTGAATGCGGCCTGTGTACGAATGATCTTCGACATAGTGTCGGAGCCTACATGACACACACAACAATGTAGTAGTTGCTCGTGCTCAACACAGAGAACACGAGTGACAAACACACAAGCGGGAGGGGAAGGGGAGAAAGGAGAAGAAGAGATCCGAGGGACACAATACGCGACATCCACGACAGAGGCACGAAGAATAATGGTATGAGTATCAACAACAGTCATAGTTGTTGAGTCTGCAGTGTGCTCCACAGAGAGTCCCATTAGTGTGTAGGCATGCACAGAAAGTAAGCTGACCTCAAGGTCAGGCACAAAAAGCACCTCAAAAAGATACAGGGGGCCAGACAGACCATCAAAGCACACAACCCCAACACCCTCGACCGGGAATGAGTGACAAGAGCTTGTGCGAACGGAGTGGAGAAACACAACAGGACCAAGGACAATAAAGTCACTAGAATGACAGGTCATGTGGTGAGTGGCACCAGAATCGATGATCCAGGTGCCACGAGGATCACGACCGGAGGAAGTCACTGTGCAACAGACAAATCAAACACTCAGCCTCAGAAAGGGTCCGGGCAACAGATGAGGAAGAACGATGAAGGGCACAAAGGTCAGACTCATGAAGCCAATCGGTACTGTCAGGCCCATCATCATCACATGCCAGCTGTTCCCCCCACACGAGTCATTACAAGCTATTCATTACAAGAAAAATATTCTGTGAACCACCTGGTTGTGAAACACACTTGCACCTCTCTACAAGCAAAGCGCTAGGGGGTAACGGAGCTCGAAAATGGTGCGGTCACGTTGGTTTGGGTCGCTATTGCTCAACGGTGGGGAAGCGAGAACAGCTGCAGTCATGGTCATCACGCGACCAGAGGTTGTGCTGCTCGAAGCATATCGTAGTGCATGTGCGGCCTGAAGACCGCGAGTGATCCGCGCCGAGTCAAGAAGTTCCTGGCACTCGGTGTAGCGATGAGCGCCTCCATAGTTGTAGTAGTGAACAACACGTCCACTGCTACTAGCTGGTGACTACTACTGCTATGACTGCTACTAGCCCAAATTGTGCCTCTTTTTTCCCTTCTTCCCCTATGCCGGTGCTACCATACCATGCGTCTGAGTCAAGGTAATTGGGGTGGGAGGGGAAGAGGAGGATGAGCCATAGGATGGAGGATTGAACTGCAAGAAGGGCGTCAGTGGCAACGCAATGACCGCAATAGCAAGAGGACTGTCTAGATGGGCCACGGCTGTCTCACGGGCGAAAGTCACCTAGAGAAAAACTGATGCACCCAAGGAAGAAGCTAAACAGAGGTGAACAAGGGCTCAAGAATGGCGTTGCTGTACCCCGTGAAAATTTCCGAGTGCTCAAGACGAACTCCAAGCATGACTGTGCGGAGCGTCCATAGCTATATACCTCTTGAGGTCCCAAGGCGTGTGTAGATGGGCATGGCCCGCCGCCAGTAGTCGGTTGCGGGCTCAGCCGGTCCCTGACGAAGGGAGTAAAGGGCGCAAATGCGAGCCACGCGGGTAGCGTGTGTCTATGTAGCAAGCATGGACAATGCCAGATCCCAGCCCCGACGTGGATCAGCACCCGCGCCTGTGCCAGCCTCTCCAAGGAATGGGTGGAAGTTCACAACAATCTCGTGCGGCATGGTGTAGAGTCCGCGCATCGCTCTGGCCATTGTCAACACTT
This sequence comes from Penium margaritaceum, assembly GCA_023375785.1. Lineage (NCBI taxonomy): Eukaryota > Viridiplantae > Streptophyta > Zygnematophyceae > Desmidiales > Peniaceae > Penium > Penium margaritaceum. Next base: position 79,258 of record SZWC01003315.1, on the reverse strand, counting down.
GTGCGCAATGCGTAACCAGGTATGGACTATGATAGTACGGCCATACTCCCTCTGAAGTGGCCTATACCTAGAAAAGAATCTCCCAGCAATCAGAGCCATCCTCGCTGACATCTCATGGGGGCGGTGTCTCAAAGTCCTTGGGTTGCCGCTCTGTAGGGAGAGCAACCACAGGCTAGGAAGAATGAGGGATGGGGAAAACACCAGGACGAGGAAAGTCGCTGGGGTAGGGATCAGGCGAGGATCAGATCTCCAAGAAAAGGGAGCTAGATGTGTGTGGGGGCTGAGAGCTCATCTGAAGCTGGCAGACACGCTCCTGAAGCACGTGAATCTCGTTCGCGTGAGTGCCATCCTCCATACCTAGCATGTCAGGGTCTGCATCCCAATCAAAAGGTGGCGGGCCGTGCCTTGCTCATGTAATCCATGTAAATACTGGCTGTTGTGCATAGGGTATGACACCGCCGACTCCCTTGGAGGTCTGCCATGGGGCCATGGACTGACCACGAAGAAGCTTAGTGACCGTAGGGATGGCGTTAGTCTGTTGCTCCTGTAGACAACTCATCTCATCCTTGTGGCTTCGCAGGTCCTCAATAGCCTACGAGCATAGGCTCATGACCCCTGAAGAGGAGGAAGAGGGATCTAGTGGTCCTATGCCCTTAGTGCGTCACTGGCCGGAGCCATGTGAGCGCTCAGTATGGGACGGGACGACAAACTAGTCAGATTGCAGAACCAGCAACATTTCTCAAAGACTTGAAACGTTGGCATTTTTTACTTTCCAACCCGAACATTTGACGAAGGCAAGTACTGACGTCAACAGGAGTTTGATGAAGTCAGCACGGACCTGATGACCTCATCAAGGAAAACGCTGATGTCAGAACAGTTTTTTTTAACCCTCGCGGTTGTTGACCCGCTGTGTAGGGGACGACAGCTTTACGGCAGTCGCACGAAAGCTGTGCAGAAGCTCCGTAGCAACTTTGGCTCGGCTACTGCAGCTATTACGTCGGTGCCTGTAACAACAGCCGTGTAGCTACGCGCTGCTGCTGTGCTGCGGCGCAGCTGAAAGCTACTATTGCCGCTATTGCGTTCTGCTGTTGTTGTGCACTGCTATTGATGTTGCGCGGTGTTGCTGCTGCTGCTACGCGCTACTACTACTGCATGTTGCTGCTACACAGCTGCTCTGCTACGCTGCTGATGTTACTCCTAATGCTTGTTGTTGCTGCTGCTAGTTTCTTGCTGCTCATATCTTGTCACGATTGCTGCTGACCGCTGCCGCTTGCTGCAGCTACCGCCTGCTGTTGTTGCTGCTAGCGTGGATGCTTGCAGCTGCACGCGGCTACTGCCTACTGGTTGCTGCCTACTGCTCCTACTGCTAGCAGATGCTGTTGTTGCACTCTCACGTGTTGAAGGGGGGTGACGTCGGCCGTAGTTGAATGACGTCGACAGGTCCCATTGTCTTGGCTGCAGCGGTGATGCTCACTTCTGCTACTCTGTTGCATCTTGCTGTGAAGCTCGACGAGAATTGTCTCGTTGCTCTTATACCATGATGAGATGCGTGGAAGCTTCCTAGCAATACAGCCGCTGACTAGGCGTCAGTGCCTGGTCAAACTGTAACGAAAATCACAGGTCGTACTCACAACGGCAAGAGTCTTACTAGGAGACACAAGTCGAAGTGTCAAAATGCTTCAATAGCATTTGTAGAGAGAGATAGAAAATGACAAGTCCACATCATAAATACGTGTTGCAGCGCACGGCGGGTATCACACGCGGCAGTGCAATGTTTGTCCTAAAACCGGCCCAAAAACATTGCTTTGGCTGTAATCCTACGCAAACAAGTCAGAATGTTACGCCATCTAAACCTAAACATGCAAGATCTGAAGATGGATGCTATGACTGGTTAAATGCATGCATCTGGCATCTGACGCTGGACACACAATACAAAACATGCAAATTGGGCCCACGGCCAGTCCAGAGATAAAATCCTACAGGCTGCAGAAAAACTGCAGAAAGTCCAAGATAGCATCCACGACTCTGGGACGGCCTTTTGTCAGCTCCGAGAAGGTGGTCCATTACCAGACAACGCACTGATGCCACTTGGGTACACATCAGGGATCTGCACAGGCATGTACATGGCCGAGTGGTCACAATAAACTGTACAGGTCAACAGGAACGTCACAAATCCAACAACCAAAATGTGCATGTTGCAAACGCAATCGTGCACTCAGAATGAGCTAGAAGAATCATGTTGGCCTGAGGGTGAGTGTGCACCCTGGAGGGTCCCTAGCAGTGGCTGGTTCACACCACCAACTGTTTTTGGAGAGACTGAAACTATGGAGGCAACTGGTTCCAAGGATGGAAAAATCTGGTCAGAGAGTGAGGCAATAGTTTTGGCCTCAATTGGATGGGAATTAACACTTGATCAAGGCTCACAAGCAGTGGTATTTTATAGCCACTGATCTCAGCTTTCCAGAACACCAAAGCATGCCAGATTTGGAGCTTCCTAGCAGATTCTATGGCTTCTAGAGTGCTCCTTGGTAGGCTGTCCTTTTCCCACCTAGGAAGGCATCCCTTCCCTCCTCTAGAAGCTTCTGCCCCTTCCTAGATTCCTCAGCTTGCTTCTAGTAGGAGGGAAGGTGTCCA
>SZWC01003315.1:47885-67412 GCA_023375785.1 Penium margaritaceum | reverse complement strand
CGGATCGTTGCAAAGGTGACGACGGGCGCGTACGTCTCATCGTACTCGCTCCCCGGCCGCTGCGCAAAACCCTTGGCCACCAGCCGCGCCTTGTGGCGGTCGATGGTCCCATCCTGCTTCAGCTTCTTGACCATGACCCACTTGCACCCTACAACGTGAGCGCCAGCGGGCCGGTCCACCAGTTTCCATGTACTGTTCTCCTTGTGCGAGGCCAACTCGCTTTCGATGGCGGCCTTCCACTTGGCCCCATCCGGTAGAGCAAGTGCTTCTGCCACTGTGGACGGCTCTCCTTGAGCCACAAAGGCGTAACTCAGACCAGTCCACTCACCAGTTGTAGCATCATACTGTCGTGGTGGGATAGATAAGCGCGAGCTGCGTCTTACTGTCTGATGCTGCGACGGCTGCTGTTGTTGCTCCTGCTGCTGCTGCTCTTGCTGCTCCGGTTCCCTTACCACAGACTCTCCCTCAGTGGAAGATTCCTCATCATTAGAGGAGGTGGAATCTGAATCAACATCAGAGTCCTCTGTTGCGGCTCTCCCTGAAGCTACCACTCCTCTTGCTTCTGTTGCCTTGTTGCTGCTCCACCCCTGTGGTGCCTCATCACCTGTCTCTAGNAAAACCAGCCATTCACCCGGTTTGGGCACTGGCTCGTCCTTGAACTGCTGCTCTGCTCCTACGACAGCCTCGTTGAAGTCCACGTCTTTACTACGAATCACTTTGTTGCCTTGTAGGTCCCAGAGCCTGTAAGAGCGTTGGGCACTGTCGTAATCCAAGAGCAGACATTTCTTGGCCTGCGGATCCAGCTTACTGGCACCCTCCCTCGTCAGCTTCTTGGCATAGGCCTGGCAACCAAACACTCGCAGATTTGAGACATCTGGTTTCTTTCCCGACCATGACTCTTGTGGGGTCATCGGCGGCAGCTTCTTTTTCCCCTTTCCTCGAAGGGCTGATGCAGGTGTGAGGTTGATGATGTAGGCCGCTGTCCTAGTAGCCTCGGCCCAGAACCTTCCTAGCAGCTTTGCTTCATACAACATCGTTCTTACCATCCCAAGGATGGTTTGGTTGAGCCGTTCAGCGACACTATTGCTCTCGGGCGACTCAGGTACCGTATTTTCTTGTCGTATCCCCTGCTCCGCTAGCCAGCCTTCACAGGCCTTATATTCCCCACCATTATCACAACGAAGGGCCTTGACCTTCTTGCAGGTCTGTCGCTCAACCATTGCGACGAAGTGCTGCAGATGCTCCTTTACCTCACTCTTCTGCTTCATGAAGTACGTCCAGATCTTCCTCGTTTTGTCATCTGTGAAGGTGAGGAAATACCTGCAGCCTCCGACTGAGGCTGTTCGCATCGGCCCGCACACGTCGGTGTGGACCAACTCGAGAGGTTCATTCGCCAAGTTTCCGTGCTTNTGTTTGCCCATTGTCTCCAACGTGGAGTGGGCGGCGTGGGCCAAGCGCCTGTGCCAAAGGTCTTGGCCACAGTTCGCTTCCGATGCCGTGGCAGTCCCAGGGACTGCTTCGGGTTGGGTGGGTGCTGCAGCTTCCACTGATTTTGTTATATCTGCTGCTGTTGACGGGCGGCTGCTTTCTGCCTCTACCACCTGACTGCCCCCGGCAGTCATGGCTGCCCCAGCTTCGGCAGCACCCTCCACCTTGGTTTGGAGGATGTAGAGGCCGTCCACGCGTGGTACATCCGCTAACACTCTTTGCAGCGTACTGTATTTTCACTGCCAACGTGGGAAGGATAACGGCCCTGTTCTTGTCAAAGACGACCGTCATGTCTCGGTCAGTGATCTTGCCGACAGAGAGTAGGTTGGCAGCGAAGTTGGGCAGGTAGACTGCCTCGGTGAGCTTGAGCTCCTTCCCTTGGCCATTCACCTGGATGGTGACCAGCTTGTCACCCATCCCTTCAGCTGGTTCCACCCTCCCGTTAGCACAACGGAAGTTGAGGTGGCAGGGGCCCATGGAGGTGAACCCCNCGCGTGGTACATCCGCCACCACACTCTTTGCAGCGTACTGTATTTTCACTGCCAACGTGGGAAGGATAACGGCCCTGTTCTTGTCGAAGACGACCGTCATGTCTCGGTCAGTAATCTTGCCGACAGAGAGTAGGTTGGCAGCGAAGTTGGGCAGATAGACTGCCTCGGTGAGCTTGAGCTCCTTCTCTTGGCCATTCACCTGGATGGTGACCAGCTTGTCACCCATCCCTTCAGCTGGTTCCACCCTCCCGTTAGCACAACGGAAGTTGAGGTGGCAGGGTCCCATGGAGGTGAACCCCCGTTTGTCGTTGGTGGAATGGTGATTTGTACCAGAGTCAAGTGCAAAGGCCCCTGGCTTAAGGAGTGCATTGACAGCGCCAGTCGTGCCTTGTGCCATCAGTGCGGTGGGCTGCTTCCCACCCTTGCCTCCCTTGTCACCCTTCTCTCCCTCTCCCTTGACCCCTTCCTTCTTTGAAGCACGGCACTCGCGTGCCAAGTGCCCTGCCTTGCCACAGTTGTGGCAATTGCCAGGCCGTTGCTTGCCCTTCCCCTTGCCGCCTGCCCCCTGCTGCTGCCCTGAGTTGCTAGTGCCGCTGCTGCTTGCTGCGCCCTTAGCATAGGCTGTAATGTTGGCCTCGCTATGGCTACGCCGCATAGCCTCATTGCGGATGTACTCTGAGATGTTGGAGTACTTCACGTGGTCCTCTGGCCAGCCACCAATCACAGTAATCATGGGGCCCCAGCTTGGTGGAAGAGCCATGAGGAGAATCATCCCCTGCATGTCGGCTTCAATGCTCCAGCCCATGTTGCTGGCTTGCTGAAGGAGAGTCTCAAACTGCTGCAAGAATTTTAGGACGTCCTCGCCTTCAGTCAGCTGCATCCTCAGCAACTTTTGGAGGATGAACAAACGGTTGGCGAGGGAGTCACTCTGGTAGACCTTGCATAGTTTCTTGTATGCCTCAGCTGCGTTTGTGAGGCCGGAGATATGAGAGAGCAGATGCTGCTGCAGTGCTGAGACCAGAATGGCCATGCATTTCTTGTTGGCCCGCTTCCACACTGCGAGCTCCTCTGGTTGGGATGAAAGTGGTTGGACAGCCTCCCCTGTGAAGTAGGGGAGAAGATCACGGTCATCAACTATGATTTCAAACTGCCACTTCCAGAGCGAGAACCCTGTCCCATCAAATTTAGGAATTGGCGCATGAATGCCACTCCCTGCCTCTACTGTGGACGTCACAGCTCCAGTGGTGGCCACAGGTGTGCTGGTCCACGAGCCTTCCTCGATGGCACTCTTGCCTTTCTCCTCGACGGTAGGTGGAGCCATGGTACCTGCGGTTGAGGCGGATCTGCTTCCGTTGAGGCCGCTCTGCTACACCTGCTGTTGATGCCGATGTCAGGCTGATGGAGCCGATGTCAGGCTGATGAGAGGTCTTGGACGGAGGTCCGAAGAGGAGCACCAGGGGGTGTNAGCTCAAACAAGAGACATCAAGTGAAGGAGTAGTTGAGACAATGGCAAGTACAAGGCATAAATAGCTAAGGAGTGCCTTTGGCAGCCGAAGCGCACGCGCCTCGGCTAACCCGAAGCGCGCGCGCCTCGGCCGATGTCACTCCTTAAATTAAGGAGGTCATCCCCTCAATCAGGGAAGACATCCCCTGATCCAAGGCACATCTTGCATCTTCCAATCCGACCGTTGGATCAGCCCGAAACTTGGACAGCTGACAGTTTGACACCTGCTCTTTCCATCGGTACGGTCAGATTGGCAATCTGAATAGCCATCATCAGAAAACCCCAGGGGACTTATCCTTGAACAAGGACAGTGCATGCCTGGTCTGTTGGACCGGACCCAGGGGACTTGCTCCACATGAGCAGTGCATGCCTGGTCCGTCCACTACTCGCCAAATCTGGAGACTAGTGGCCAAGGGGCATTCAAATAACAACAAACCGGACGTGTGGTCTTGAAGGGTCAACAACCTGGAGCACTGCCCTAGAAAACATGCAAGTGTGTTAGGATTCAACCACATCACCCATTTTGGCATGTAGAGTATGAACCATCACTACACAAAGGTTCTCCACACGTTTTGAGTTGGTGCTGTGACCACCACTTGACAACTTAATGGTGTCACCACCACCACTGTGTGCCCAACGCTGCGTCACAGTCTTGCACGAGAGAGCCTCAGTCCAGATCAGTCACCTGTAGTGAAAATATGTGTATGTGTGAAGAGTCAAGAGGTTACTTGCGTGTGACACAATCACAACCAACTATTGAATTTCGTTGGCCACTCACATCTCTATGCCCTCTTGTCTCATCCTCCATGCACACACATGCACAAATTCATTGGCATGGCCTCACCTGAGAAGACATCAAACGTGCCCACCATGATTGGTGCCTCTGATGAGTTGACCCAAGTGCTTCATCCAGGAGTGCCTTCTGGCACATACATGGTCATAACTTGGTTCTTTATCTCGTGTGGGAGATGCTAGGGCCCGTACGCTCTTACTGTCGTGCTCTGCATCATGTTTGCCTACCTTGAGAGTTTTCTCGGGGAGCTACATTTACCAGATGCTGATCCTTAGGGGGGACACCATGCCGGGTTCACCCGAGCATTGGTGAGGAGCCGCCGTTCAGTTTTTATATCGAGCGGTCGGGCTCGACCCCCGGGTGGCGGTGTGTGCTTTCTCGAGTATGTTGCCCTTGGCAAGTGCATGCTCACCGGTTGCTAATTCTCGCTTGCTCCCCCTCCACTCTCTTGTCTTGGTTTCGCCTGAGCTATGAAGGCAATCTTTTCCCGCATCCATGGCGTACCATGTGCTCCTTGCAACTTTCCACACACGTGTACCCTAGGAAGCTGCCTGGAAACTACTGGTATTAGAGCTAGTGGGGATCTGCTCCCACCACTCATCGGTCCTGGTTCGTAGTCTCAGTGCGACAATCATACCCGCGGCCCTCTCTCTCAACCCCACCTCAGCAACATATCTTCCCTGCGTGTCTATCCTTCAGCACTAAGCAGTAGCATCTAGAGGTGCTCCGGTGCCCGTTTGTGCCTTCTCTTGTAGTAGTCCTCCATTGTTTTCGTCCACACTCCCGCGGACGACGGTGTGTGAGCTGTATGCTCTCTACTCATAGCTGCTCTCAGCTGCCCTCGATTTCTCTCAGGTGCTCTCAGTTGACCTCTCAGCTACTCTCTGCTCGCGGCCGCTCTCTTTGTTGCCCTTGGCTGATCTCGGCTGTTCTCACCCCTTGGCTGCTCTCAGCTGCCCTCCACTACTCTCAGCTGCTCTCGGCTGACCTCTCGGCTACTCTCTGATCACGGCCACTCTTTTAGCTACCCTCGGCTGCTCTCGGCTGTTCTCTCCCTTGGGCTGCTCTCAGTTGCCCCTTGACTCCTCTACTGCGCGCAACCCCTACCTGCTGTCCTCAGGAGCAGCCACACCCCCGGGCTTCAGCCATCACAAGCAGTCACACTCGATTCACCACCTCCTGACAGGCCCCCAGACAAAGAGCTTCACTCCCCTCAAATGACTGCGCGCTACGCTAGCCAAGGGTGGGAGGATCCTTGGCTCTTTGAACCTCCTTCGTTCCCCAAAAATGACACACCCTTGTGGTACCGCATGCATGATCCCTCATATTGGTGTGCGGAACTGGCTGAACTGGACCAAAGGGCGACGGCTGAACAAGAGGAGGAAATCAATCGACAGGTTTATACGCCCGACAACTTACCTCCGTCACCGCCTCGTCTCTCAAACATGCAAGCACCTACCTCTCCACAGTCATCCAATGTTGCATCTACATCCAACACCAAGTCAGCTTAGTCTCCTGCTCTAGCTGCATCTGCTAAATCGACTCTGACATCTGAAGTCCCTGGGGTGATTCCTGCAATCCTAGTCCATACAGACTCCATTTGCCAAGCGGGCACCATTCTTGACGCAACTGCAGGTGCAGCAGCAACCTTTGCTGCCACTGCTTGTGCATGCAGGGCACCCACCTAGACTACAGTGGGTTGTGCTGCGGAAGCCTACGCACACACAGCAGCTTCTCCCACATTGCTTGGTTCTGCAGCTGCCAACATTGCCACGTAGGTTATTGCAGCCGCGGCCTCTGTTACCACCGCCGCATCATCTTTCGCCGACTCCACTGCAGCTGCCGTCGACTCCATCCACTCCTCTACTCCATCTGCAGTCCTGATTCCCACTGATGCCCCGTGGGAGCTGACGCCACTCGTCGCCACAGGGGCCGTAACTCCATCAGCATCAGTAGTAGTGGCTGGGACCACCGTTACTGGCCTTCTCTGCCTCACTATGGCAGTTGCAAGGTGGGTTGCGGTTCTCTTCTCCTTGGCTACATTAGTGGTGGCCCCTCTCTTTGCATTGCTGTCCCATCACTCTTTCAGTGAGCATCCTCTACATTCTGCACTACACATTCACTCGTCACCTCTCTCTCTCTCTCTTTTGCTACTCACTCTCACCATGCCAGGGCTAGAGGAAACAATAGAGGCTGTTCAAGCCGCCCTTAGTGAAGCCCAGGCAGCCCGTCGCAAAGCTAAGGATGAGCTCCACCGGAACAGCGAGGCACAACATGAGTTAGCCGCCATAGTAGCGACCCTAGTCATAGAGCGCCTATGGACTGTACCTGCCCTTACTGCTGTCCTTCCCGCTGATGACACTACATCTGCCGACTCATGTGTACCTCCTAGTGGTGGTGTCCCCAACTCCTCTCCCGCTCTCTCAGCAGCTGCTCTAGCTCGGGTTCTCCTACCCACACTAAAGAAGGTCTTCGAGACCCCACCACCACAGTTTACCTCCAAACTTACCTTCACCTCCTGGGAAGCATGCTTCAGTGTGTGGGCCCAAGGAGAACTTTTGAGGGAGTACTACTCTCCCCCAAAGGCACTGTTTGTTCCACAACCAGCGGAGGCGTCTCCTGCCATCCGTGCTCTCATCACTGCTAGACCTAAGAGCCTGCTTGATGACCTTAGTACGTGCAATGCAGACCCAATTCAAGGTACACCTGCTGACCCCATCGGTGCATACTCTCTCTTTTTTCGTCGTAAGACAGGCACTGAGCATGCAGCCCAGAGCGCCCTCACTATGCAGTTTAACACCTTGCAGATGCGGGCTGATGAGAGTGCACACGAGTATTGGGCGAGGATTTTGCACCTACTACAAAACCTGGGCAAGGCCACTCTTGGGCCTCTGTCAGCCTGCTTGTCCATTGTTGCGATGCTGATTCCTGAGCTATCTGATCTTTACCTGCACGTCTCCCAGGCAGAGCTTGAGCGTCTTGCCTACGCACCACTCCCTGTTGACACACCCCCAGGGATTGGACCTCTCTATAACTTTACTGCCTCCCGTCTTACTGATTGGTTGAACAGCCTGCAGAACAAGCGCATGCTTCGCGCTGCGCTCGCTGTAGTTACCACCTCCTCACCATTTTCTGCAGCAACCACTACCTCATTTGCGGCCTCTACCTCCCCTGCCATACCTCACTCCACACAGGCAACTTCTTGTGGCGGGAGTGGTGGCTCCAACCGTGACGGTGGCTACGGTGGTGGCAAAGGCCGTGGGGGTGGCCGGGGTGGTAGGTCCTCAACCGGTTCCACCACCAGTAGAGATGTCACCTGCTGGATTGCGACGCTGCTGGTCACTCTACGCCCAAGTGTCCGGCCACCCGTGATGATGCTCATCTGGCCTCCTCTATGCGTGCCCACTGGGCACGCACCAGGATCACCTCCTCCTCCGCAACTACAGCAGTGACAGTCGCACCTTCTTTCTCTTCTTCCTTGCCTTGATCTCTCTTCGCTCGTCTGGCGGTGTTGTTTTACGTAGAGTGCACTGTGATTGCCTGTTTTGCATGTCACTTTCCCTCCCATCGTCTTCCGCTGCCTCTGCTCTTGTTCATGTGGCGCCCTCCTTGTCTCCTGCCCACGTTGACCTCTTGCATCGTCGGCTTTGTCACATTCACACTGCGGCCATCCAGCGTCTCCTTTGCCTCCAGCCTGATGTGGGCCTGGACTTGGCTACCTTTGTCCCTCCTTGTTGCTCGAACTGTCTGGACTGTGCCACTGGCAAGATGCATTTCTCTCCATTCTCCACCTCCGAGTCCTGCTCATCCCACCATCTTGACCTTGTTCATGCTGACATGATGGGTCCATTACCCCATGCCTTTCTTGGTGGTCTTGGTCGCTACGTTCTTTGTTTAACTGATGACTTCTCTCAGTACCGCTGGGTCTCTGCTCTTCGTCACAAAAGTGAGGTTACCATCGTCCTTGTAGTGTGGCTTCCTCAGGCCGAGCATGCATGTCTTTGCCCTCTACATGTGTTTTGCACTGACAGGGGAGGTGAGTTATTTGGTCCCACCTCTCGCTTCCTTGAGTCTCGTGGTGTCCGCCTTGAATGCACCGTCCCCTACACCCCGTAACCAAACGGTGTGTCTGAACGCTAAAACCGCACCCTTGCTGATGGCGTGCAATCACTTCTTTCTCCCTTTGGTCAATGCCCCCTATTTGCCTTTGAGGCCATGTCCTACATGACATGGGTCTGGAATAGGGTTCCTCGTGGCCCTCTTCCCCACACGATCACTCCTTTTGAACGCTGGACGGGTCGGCGAGCCGACGTTTTTCTTGCCTGTGTCTAGAGTGTCTTGCTTCTGTCTGGCTCCCCACCGATCGACGGGATGGTAAACTGTCCCCTCGCAGTCGCATGTGTGTCTTCTTTGGTGTCTCTCCCTTCTCCAAAGCTTGGCGCTTCTGGGATCCCTCCCGTAGTCGCGTCATTGAGTCCCATGATGCGCTGTTCTTTTAGCACTTGTTTGAGTACGACGCACCTCGCTTTGTCGGGTCCCTCTTTCCGTCCTCTCAGGGTGGGGGTGGTCCTTCCCCATCTAAGATCTCTTCTCTCCCCTCCGCTTGTCCCTCGGTTCCCTCTCTGTCTGGCACTGACCCGTCACCGTCCTGTGCTCCACTGATGTCTCCCTTGTCCTCTACCTCTCCACCCTCTGGTTCTTTTATGCCCTCTTCAGCTGTGCCAGTCTGACAGCCAGCGTCTACTTTGCATTCTGCTCCCTCTGCCTCTTCTCCATCTCTTGCTACTGCTGTGCACCCAGCCTCTCTAGCCGCTTCTGTGCACCTAGCCTCTCCAGCGGCTACTGTGCATCTAGCCTCTCCTGTTGTCACTCCACACCAAGCCTCTCCTACTCCCTCTCTAGTGCAATCTACTCCAGCACGGTCTATTCCCCTTGTCTCCCCCTACACACGTAGAGGTTGTCTCCGTGCCCTCCCCTCCCAATCCCACCCTGTCATTTCTGGTGACCTTGGTCTCCTTGCACTTGGTCTCGTGACCTCCAGCCTGTCTGCCGCTACCTCTGTCGTTAACCCTAGCACTGTCCTTGGCTACTCTCTTGTTGAACGGGAGTTTCACTCTACTCTCTCGTCGTCCGTCGCTGGGTATGTTGCCTCGTGCTTTGCCACTGTCGGTCACTCTCCTCTTCCGCATGAACCCGTGACGGTGCAGGCACCTCGTGCAGCCGCTGACTCCTCCCTATGGGAGCAAGCGATGAAGGTTGAGCTTGATGCATTGTCAGAGCACAGTGTCTACAAACTGGTGGATCTAACCCAAGGCCGCAAAGCTGTCACGGCCAACTGGTTTTATCGTCACAAACTAAACCCAGACATCACTCATGAGCGGTACAAAGCACATCTCATTGCGAAGGGGTTCTCCCAGATCCCTGGTGTGGACTTTGATGAGACATTCGCATAAGTTCCTTGCTATACCATTGCCAAGGCATTGCTCAACCTAGTCGCCCAACATGATTTGGAGTTAGAGCAAATGGATGTCAACAATGCCTTCTTGCATGGCAAGTTGGATGAGGAAATCTACATGGTGCAGCCGCCTGGTTTCTCTGATGGCACAAACCGTGTGTGGCGACTACGCAGGGCCCTCTATAGGCTCAAGAACTCCCCACGCTGCTGGAACCAAGAGATCACAACAACCCTGGAGAAAGAGGGCTTTAGGAGGAGTCCAGTGGATCCTACTCTATTTCTTAGCCCCCCCTCAAAACCGTTGGTTGCCATTCTGGTCCATGTTGATGATCTTCTCATTGCGTCTCCTGACACCTCCGCCGTCTTTGGTGCCAATTCCCTTCTATAGGCAGCCTACAAGATGAAAGATTTTCAGCCGGCCCGTCTCTTCTTGGACATGGAGCTCGAGCGGGACCGTGCACATCGCACTCTGCACGTGCACTAGGCTACGTAAGACCGCAGCTTGGGGGAACGCTTCAGTCCCCTCCTCACTGCAATTCCCACTGCTTCTACACCCATGACCCCCGCCGGACAGTCACTACAGGAATCCTTGGACCTCTCAAAGCTGGAAGAGACAGTGGATGTGACTGACTACCTTCGAGTCATTGGCTCACTGATTTACCTCGCCATCACCACGTGTGCTGATGTTGCCTTCGCCGTCAACTTTCTGTCGCAGTTTTCTCAGTGTCCACGCGAGCGGCATCTGGAGGCTGCTTTGTGAGACATCCGCTATGCACTCACAACACCACGTGTCAGTCTGTACTTTCGTGCACAACCCTCTCTCGTGGTTCATGGCTTCATTGACAGCGACTGGGCACACGACTCGAATGCACGCAGCCGAACAGGGCACATCTTCATGGCTGGTGGAACTGCTCTCTTGGGAGAGCGGCAAACAAGGGTGTGTTGCCCGCAACACAGCTGAGGCTGAGTATGTTGCTCTTAGCACAGGCGTGTGTGAGGCTGTCTGGCTGTGTTGTCTCCTACAGCAATTGTGTCTCCCCATTCCTTGCATCACTCTACGTTGTGACAATGAAAGCACCAAGGCCATTGCCAAGAACAGTGGCATGCATCACTCCTGCACCAAGCACATCAATGTGGAGCATCATCTTGTACGTGAGTGCATTGCCGCCGGTTTTGTCCAGGTTGCATGGGTGGACACATGTTCTCAGAGAGCAGACTTCTGTTGGTTTTTGTGCATCTCTCATTGTACTCTGTTGTTTGCTCCTGGCTTGTGTACATCGGCGTGCAGATGACAGACAACAAGACTGAACGATGTTGGGGTGTCGTCCGGTGGAGCCGACGCACGCTGAGGCCTCCTTGCAATTCGCTGAAGCCTAATCCCTCAGGCAATGTGCTCGACTCCATCAGCAGGCCTCCTTGGCGATCAGGCCGCCGGCGGTCACTGCCACCGCAGATGCTGTCTATATGCGCCCGGTGCTAGTTCTGGCTGTGTCATGCTCTGCCTAGGGTCCATGTCTATTGTTGTATGGCACTGTTTGGCATCTTGGACCGTCATAGGCACTGCCTGGTTTCGGGCAGTCATAACTCTTTGCTGTTGTTTTTCTAGCTGATTCTGACCACACGACTGCGTTCGCAGAGTTGGTACTATGGTATGGTCCAGTTTTCAGGCAAAACGGACGACGCCCGGGTTTTGGGCTATCGGGCGTCTGACAGGGCTCACCAAGAAAACCCTGCCTGCCAGAAAATAGGTCTTGGACTGTTTTTTGATTGGCTGGTTAGTTGAGTAACAAGTTGTACACTAGTGGGAGGGAGCTAGAACTTGGAGGGGTCTCCCATTGTTGCTCATTCTTCATCCCTCATCAGTCACTTCCAGTTTTCAGCTGCTTTCTGGTGCTAACAATGGCACGCGCATTTCTCAGTAACAAACCCAGGGCTTCCAGACTATCTCAAGAGGAGCAGACTGAGGGGGTAGCAGACTTAAGCAACGAGCGTGGAAGCCTGCACGCTGCATCAACAACGTTGCTGCCCCAACCTGCTGCTTAGTTTTCCTTCTTGATATCAGAGACAGTGCGTAGCAGCAACAGCAGAACACTGGCATACCGGTGCCAGACAACCCCGGCAAACCCCCATACGCGCCAGTAGAGGGAAAATGCTGCCGGATTTTCTCTGACAGCACTGAACCACCTGATGGCAGCGTCAGATTATTTCCCATGGCCACTGGGCCAGGGGAAATTCTCCCGGATTTTTTCCCGGCAACACTGATCTCCACGCGTGAAGCGAGGAGGTGGGTAGCAGGCCGCGTCCGACACTTGCGGGCAACGATGCACGCGGCAACGTCACTCAGGTGCAGAAACACGCACAAGCAAGCAGCAGTAGCAGCCTACAACAACAGCAGCGGTAGGCAAGTGTAGTAAGCAGTGGCAGCAGCAACTAGCAGCAGCTCTGTGTAGCAGCAGCATCCGACAGCAGCAACAGCTCGTAGCAACAGCAGCTCGCAACAGCAGTAGCAGCAACCGGCAGCAGCAGCAGCTTCCAGTAGCTCATAGCAGCAGCAGGAGCCCGTAGCGGCAAGCAGAAACGGCGGCCAGTAGCAGCAGCTTGCAGCAGTAGTAGCAGCAACAACATCAGCAAGCAGCAGCAGCAGCAAGCTGTAGAAGTTGTAGTAGCAGGCAGCAACAAGCAACAGCACCAACTGGCTGTAGTAGCAGCAACAGCAGCGAGCAACAGCCGGCAGCAGCCAGCAGCAGCTACTTTTGCCTGGAGCCCGCAACTCGTTACAAGCGGGTTGCAACAAGCGAGCCCGCTGCTCGTACCGAGCAGAAAGCTACTAGCAGCGAGCAGTGAGCTCCCGGCTTGCAGCCCGATGCCCACAGCGAGCAGCGAGGCTTGATGTGGCACACAAAAAGGGGGGAAAAAGGACTAGCCAAAAAAAATCCCCCCACCCAACAACAGCTGCCAAAGCTGTTGCAGCAGCCACAGCAGCCGCAGCTCTACGTAGTAGTAGCACCAGCACCGACAACAGCAGCAGGAGGAGCAGCACTAGCTACAGCAGTAGCATCTGCAATAATAGCAGCAGCTGCTACAACACCAGCAGCACCACCAGCAGTTGATGCTACCACAATAGCCGCAGCCACAGCAGCAGCAGTAGTAGTAGCTACAACAGTAATAGCAGCAACAGCAGCAGCATTTGCTGCTGCCACAACAACAATAGCAACAGTAGCAGCAACAACAGCTTCATGCAACAGCAGCGGCAGCAATAGTAGTAGTGGCATCATCAACAATAGCAGCCACTGCAACTGTACAACAGCAGCCTCACCATAGCCCCTGCCAACATCAGCATCCAACCTCTGACGTCACTGCTGATGTCAATGCTGACATCATCAACAAACAAACAGAAAAAGAGAGAGGGAGGGGAAGAAACCTTGTAGCAAGAGCAGCAGCAGATCACGCCATAGCAACTCCTGACACCAGCCATCTTGGGCTGACGTCACTACTGACATCAGTAGCATAAAAAAAAACAAGAGAGGGGACACCAAAACCATGGCTAATAGTCCCAATGGGGAGGGGTCCTCCTCCGTCGGGGAGACCCCCAGAGGGGGTACCCCTCCTTTTCTTGCAGGAGCTGCAATAGCTACAGTAGCAGCAGTAGTAGTAGTAGCAACACGAGTAGCAGCAGTAGCCATAACAGTGGTAGTAGCAGCAGGAGGAGGACGAGGAATAGCACCACTAGCAACAGCAGTAGCGACGGCAGCAGCAGCAGCAGCAGTAGCCAACAGGCGTCACCGACACCCCTGATCTCTTAGCTGCCATTCAGCAACAGCACGCCGCTCTGACGTAGTAGCTTGCAACACTGTAGCCACTAGCCCCACAGACGACTGGCAGTGCTCCGTCGCCATTCATTCCTCTTGGGTACGCGAGCCCCGTTGTATCCGCTACCATGCATTACCTGGCGCAACAATAGACTCAACGCCAGCGGCAGATAGTGACCTCCGTCCTTGGCCCCACTCTGGATGCCGGACGTAGGTAAAGGGACTTTGAGATGCCGCTCCCGCCGCTTCAGGCCGGCGAGCAGTTCCGGAGCTGGGAGCTCAGCTTCCGCATCTTGGCGTAGGGCGAGGGTCTGTGGGGCGTACTACACTCTTCCATACGACTCCACCCAGGCCGAACAGTTGTATGACACTGGTCGTGCCGTCCGCGCCCTCATCCCTGTCGCTCCTCCTCCCGCCTGGCCTTGGAGCCCTTTCTTGGCGATTTCACTGCCGGTAGCGTCCCAGGCCCTGCAGCCGCGTGGCACGTTCTCACTCGCCCCCATTGCTTGTCTAGCAAGGCTGAGACCAGCCGTCTGCTGCGGGAGTTCAACTCCCTCCACATGGGGGAGGCCAAGACAGACACCACCTACGAGCAGTGGGTTGAAGATATCCTTCATCGCCTCGGCACCTCTTCTCCACCTCCTCTGGTTGCGCTCCTTACCATCAAGCGCGGCGCCACTGATGCAAACGCGGATGTCTTCGTACACTACTCCCAGGATGTCCTCACCACCATGGCGACCCAGGGCACCCTCATGTCTTGGGCATACGAGCTCTTCCTCCGGATTGAGGAAGCTCGCCTAGAGTCCCGCCTTCAACGCACAGAGGCTCTAGCCTTCCGTGCCGTCGCCTCCATGGCCATCGCTTCTCCCACCTCAGCTGCTTCCACCAGCTTTTCATTGTCAAGGAAGAAGCAACGCCGGAATAAGAAGGGCAAGGGTTAGCAGCAGCAGCAGCAGTAGCAGCAGCAGCAGCAGTCGACTGGGTCTAGCGGTGGTACCTCTGTCTACCACAACTGTGGCCAGCCTGGGCACGGGTGGTACACGTGCCTGCTGCCCACGGACAAGGCACGCGTCATCGCCACCATGCGTCGACAGCAGGAACACCGTCTTGCCTCTGCCGCCATCGCTGTTGCTAGCCCTGACGTCCCGACCTCGTCTAGCAACTTCTTTCCTCGGGCGCCAGCCGTACCAGCGCCGCCGTTGCCAGCTCCGCAGCAGCATCATCAGCAGCCCCCGTTTCCTTCACCGGCGCCCCCATTTCCTTCACCGGCACATTCCTCGTTCTACCCCAGCTCCGGCACTATCACTTTGCACTCTGTCTACTCTGCCGGGCCATCCACACGTGAGCGACAGTTGGAGCAGTTCATTGCGCTTCAACTTGGCCTCCCTTGCCCTCCCCCCCAGGGAAGTGTGAGCCGCGTCACCTCCTGCTCATTCCCCTTGCTTTGCATGACTGAGACTCAGCTACGGTCATGTTGTGCCTCCTCATCTATCCTTTGTCCCCCTCTATGACAACTTCGCATCGCTCAATGATTGGCAGTCTCGATTCGCGTCCCCTTCCACCGCGTCCGCGTCTCTTGCGTGCTGCCATGTGACCGTTAGCGATCTCGCGACTCCGGTCCAGGACCCGGTTGAGACCTGGATCATCAACTCCCTGGCCACGCATCACATGACGGCCTATCGTGAGGCCTTCAGTATGCTTGGTCCTGTTGGCAATGTCTCCAGTGTCCGAACGGGCTCCGGCCAGGTGTTACCTGTCCGTGACATTGGTGTCGTTCATTTCCGTGATCTTGCCGGTGATGTCTTCCTTACCAATGTCCTCTTCGTCCCCAGTCTTGAGCTCAGCCTCCTGTCCTTCACTGCCCTTGACCGCATGAGCATGGACGTTGTGCACTCATGTGGTGTTGGCACTGTGTCATTGCATCCGTCCGGTCTCGTCATTCTTCATGCCACCGCACGTGGCAACCTGTGGCACGTGCCTTGTCTGTCCTCCCTTCCTTATGTCCCCTCCACGTCGGCCCTCACAGGCCATGTGTTTGTCACCAGCACGCTCTCTCTGTAGCACACGCATCTCCTGCACCGCCGCCTTTGCCATTTCCACTCTGTTGCCGTTGGTAGCATGCTCCGCACCCAGCCGGCCAAGGGCCTTGACTCTGAGACGTTCCCTTTTCCATGCCCCACAGAGTGCGTTGATTGCGCTCAGGGCATGATGCACCGGTCCACATACCCTCTTTCCTCCTCCCATGCTTCCGCCCCTCTCGCCCTGGTCCATTCCGATGTCATGGGTCCTGTCCCCACCGAGTTCGTGGGAGAGGATGGTCGGTATGTCCTCACCCTTACTGACGACTACTCACGCTACCGTTAGGTCTTCTGCCTTCGGCGAAAGAGCGATGTCGCCCGTGCCATCCAGGACAGGCTTGTCATTGCGGAGCGTGAGTGTAGTCGATCTCTTTGCCGCTTTTGCTCCGATCGTGGTGGTGAGTACATGGGTGAGACCACGACGTTTCTCGCCTCCCGCGGTATCCACCACGAGACGACCGCGCCCTACACGCCCGCCCAGAACGGCGTCTCCGAGCCGTGGAACCGTACCATGGCCGATGCCGTCCGCACCATGCGGGTTGAGTCTGGCCTCTCCGATGGCTTCTACTTTGAAGCCATGGCCTACAAGACGTGGGTCTGATACCGGATTCCTCACGGACCCCTTCCCCGCCAGTCCACGCCCTACCACCACTGGTGCGATCAGCGAGCCGATCTCCGCCCTGCTTGCGTCTGGGGCTGCATAGCCATCGTATGGCCGCCTGCCCCGCAGCAGGGCGGCAAGCTTGCCTCCCGCGGACGTCCTTGCATCTTTCTCGGGGTTTCCCGTCTGTCCAAGGCTTGGCCCTTTTGGGATCCCTCCCGACAGTGCATCGTCGAGTCCCGCGATGCCCTCTTCTTCGAGGAACTGTTTCTGCGTGATCTCATTCACTCTGGCTCGTCGATGTCCCTCCTGTTGCGTGGGGGAGTGGTGAGCCGGTCTTCCGTCCTGCCACTTCCGGGTGGCACAACACTTACTCCATCCGAGCCAGGACTCCCAATCGCGCGTGCTGGCCCCTCCGAGCCAGGAGTCCCAGTCGCGTCCACCGGTCCCTCCGGGCCGACGGTCCCATTCGCGTCCACTAGTCCCTCCGAACCAGCCGTCACAGTCGCACCCACTGGCCCCTCCGAGCCGGCGGCCCTAGTCGTGTCCGTTAGCCCCTCCGGGCCGGCCGCCAAAGTCGCGCCCACTGGCCCCTCCCGGCCGGCGGCCCCCGTCGCGTCCACTGGCCCCTCTGGGCCAGCCGCCACAATTGGGTCCACTGACCCCTCCGGGCCGGCGATCCCAGACGCGTCCGTTGGCCCCTCCGGGCCAACCGCCCCAATTGCGCCCGCTAGCCTATCCGAGGCGACGCTCCCAATCGCGTCCGCTTACCTTGCGGCAGTGACGTAGCACTCACATTTGCTCAAGTAGTCTGCCCTGTGGTAGCCACTGTTGAGCTTGAGGACTGCCCTGCGGCAGCCCCCACTCCTCCGGATGGGTCAACCATTTTTGTTGCCCTTGTCTGCTTCCCACGTCTCTGCTGCGTTGAGGCCGATGTAGGCTGATGTTAGCTGATTTCTGCTACCGGTTTTAGGATGCAGATCCGTTGCTTACCCCTCCAGCCAATGTTCACCTGCAGACAGAGAATACATCTACACCAACACACCCAAGGTCTTGCCACCAAGGGCAGAGCTTGTCCTGGTTGGGACACAAGNAGAGCGTACCAGAGTTGAGCGAAGCGTGCCTTACAACTGGTCAGTGTGGGCCCATAACCCTTTGTCAACCGGCCTGAGGCAAACGGACTAGAAAACAGGGCCGACACAATAGCACCTGCCGTCCGCTCCTAGCATTTCAGCTAGGAGAAGATATCACCCTCAGGATCACGGTTCCACACTGAGCAGTTCCTAGGCAATCACTTGCTAGCAACTGTGTCCACTTAACACTTGGTCACTTTCGCGCGAGGTGCTAGTCAAAGACTAACTCCTGGGGCTTAGACCAACCAGTGTCTTCTTTATACTGTTCCTTAGTTGGACAACTCTGTGAGGAGCATCTAAGGCCAGATTGTGTAATTAGAATGAGGAATGAGCCTGGTACATATAGTCCTAGGCCTGGCTTCTAAGGTGTGTGGGTAGTGACACTTTTGGGGTGGTCACTCCACACCACCTCACCAGTCTGCCAATTGGCGCATCCACTGACCGCCAAGTGGCGCACTCTCCTCATGCATGGAGAAGTTTCTAAGAAACTTTCCCTGTGCTAGAAGGTCAAAAAACCTCCTGCGCACATCAAGGCTCGATCGCAGGACCTGTTGTCCCTAAGTCCAACATGCTATCCGTTGCGCTACACTTCTGGTGTCTCGCTTGGACTTGCACCACGAACAAGGTCTGGGGGACTTACTCCAAGGGAGCAGTGCATGCCCAACCTGTCCGTCAAGCCATAGTAGTGGCCATGGGGCATAGAAGAACAACACCATGCTCATGCTGTCAAGGGCAGTGACAGACAGGAGGCTGAGCTCAAGACCAGGGACGAAGAGGACATCGGTCAGAAAGACGTCAGCGGAGGGACCACGGAAACGAACGACGCCAACACCACGGATAGGCAACACCTGGCCAGAGCCTGTCTGGACACCGGAATCATCGCCTACAGACCGCGCATACTGAAGGCGTCACAATAAGCCATCATGTGATGTGTGGCCCCGGAGTCGAAGATCCAGGTCTCAGCGGGGTCCTTGACCGGGGTCGCAAGATCACTAACGGTCACATGGCAGCAAGCAAGGGACGCGGACGCGGTGGAAGGAGGTGTGAATCGAGACTGCTAAACGTCAAGCCAAGCAACGCCGTCCTGGGAGGGGGTAGCGTAGACCACGAGAGTCAACAAGACAGACGAAGAAGCAGGGCATGACCGTAACTCAATCTCAGTCATGTAGGGCTAGACGGGGGAGCAAGAAGTGATGCAACTCGCACTTCACTGGGGAGGAGGGTGAGGGAGGCCGAGCTAGAGCGTGATGAACTGCTCCAGCTGGCACTCGCAAGAGGATGGCACGGGAGTGTAGATGGACTACGGGGTGATGGCGCCGGAGCCCGGGTAGAAGGAGGACTGCGCCGGCGCCAACGGCTGCGGCGGTGGTGCCGGTGCGACCGGCGAAGCAACTAGAGTAGTGGAGCTGCTGGATGAGGCAGAGGAGTTAGAGCCGACGATAGTCACGGCGGCAGAGGCGAGATGGCGCTCGCACTGGCGACACATGGTGGCGATGACGCGCGCCTCATCCGTTGGTAGAGGGCACGTGTACCACTCGTGCCTTGGCTGGCCACAGTTGTGCCAGACCGAGCTGCTAGCGCTGGACCCAGTCGACGACTGTTGCTGCTACTACTGCTGACCTTTGCCTTTCTTGGTCCGATGCTTCTTCTTCCACGACGATGATGAGGTAGCTGCGGCGGGGGAGGCGACGGCCACGGAGGTGACGGAAGGGGAGGCGACAGCCTCCGTGCGCTGGAGTCGGGACTCCAGACGAGCTTCCTGAATGCGGAGGAAGTGCTCGTATGCCCAGGGCAGGAGGGTGCCCTGCGCCGCCATGGTGGAGAGAATGTTGTGAGGGTAGTGGACGAAGACGTCCGAGTACGCTTCGGTGGCGCTGCGCTTGATGGTGAGGAGCGCGGCCAAAGGGGGTGGGGCAGATTTCCCGAGGCGACGAAGGATGTCCTCCGCCCGCTGCCAGTAGGAGGTGACCGTCTCGGTCTCCCCCATGTGCAGGGAGTTGAACTCCCGCAACAGGCGGCTAGTCTCAGCGTCCCTGGACAGGCGATGGGGACGAGTGAGAACGTGCCACGCGGCTGTAGGGTCTGGGGTGGCGCCAGCGGTGAACTCGCCTAAGAATGGCTCGAGGGCGAGGCGGGAAGCCGGAGGGGCGACAGGGACAAGAGCCCGGACGGCAC
>SZWC01003314.1:159519-189519 GCA_023375785.1 Penium margaritaceum | reverse complement strand
AGCAGCCTTCATATTTCCCGACATAGTGTAAAGGGTAGTTTCTCAAGTACTTTTGGATTTGCAAATGTTCGATGTAAAAGACCTAAACACTTTTATGTCTCATCGAGCGTAGATGATGAACAAGTAGAAGTTGGAGAACACAATTAATGACTTGGAAAAATTGGGAAATACATAAGTAGAAGTTATTTTACGTTGATGAAAAGTGTGGAAATGATCGAACATTCATATACAAGTGTCGTGTTTTGAATGAGGTATAGTCGGAGTCGTTGGACTGATTGTCGAGCAATGCGTGTGGAGTCGCGTCGTGAGTGAACGGATTGGAGACGTTCCTCCGAGAAGTCGGGGCACTTTGAGGATCGACGATGAAGATGCGAGATGCATCTGTAAAGGTTGAGATATGTCCCGTGTTGGTTTTCGTCCATTCCTCATTCTACTCCGTTGTGTCCTTCTGGCTTCTGTACAGCAGCGTGCAGATGACTGACGGCGAGACGTCACGCTGCTGGAGTGTCGCTCGGTGGACCCGACGCACGCTGAGGCCCACTCACCCTTTACTGGAGCCTCCTCCCTCTGGCGATGCGCTCAGCTCCATCAGCAGGCCTCCTCGGTGGTCG
This sequence comes from Penium margaritaceum, assembly GCA_023375785.1. Lineage (NCBI taxonomy): Eukaryota > Viridiplantae > Streptophyta > Zygnematophyceae > Desmidiales > Peniaceae > Penium > Penium margaritaceum. Next base: position 188,908 of record SZWC01003314.1, on the reverse strand, counting down.
GGCCGCCGGCGGTCACTGTCACCGCAGATGCTGTCTGCATGCAGCTAGCAATGTGTCTGGTTATGGCATTGAGTCTGCAGCATCATGCAGGGCCTAGGATCTAGGTCTCCTGCTGTATGGCCCTCTTTGGCATCGCTGACTGTCTTAGGCACTGCCTGGGTTCGGGCAACCATAACTCCTTGCTCCTGTTTTTCTAGCTGATGCTGACTGCACGATTGCGTTCGCAGCATTGGTATTATGGTATGGTCCAGTTTTCAGGCAAAACGGGCGACGCCCGGGTTTTGGGCTGTCAGGTATCTGGCAGGGTTCACCGAGAAAACCCTGCCTGCCTGAAAATAGGTCTATGATTATTTTCTGATTGGCTGGTTAGCTGAGTAACAAGTTCTACACTAGTGGGGGGGGTGGAACTTGGAGGGGTCTCCCATTGTTGCTCATTCTTCATTCCTAATCAGTCACTTTTAGTTTTCAGCTGCTTTCTGGGGCTAACACTGGCGCGCGCGTTTCTGAGTAACAAACCCAGAACTTCCAGACTTAGACTCTAGTGCAGCAGACTCAAGGGGTAGCAGACTAAAGCAACGAGTGTGGAAGCCCGCACGCTGCATCAACAACGCCACTGCCCCAACCTGCTGCCTAGGTTTTCTAGCATCTCGATGCGTCGAGACGTCGACCGAAAGGTCCTGGAACTTCTGACATCTATGGATATTCTCGTCGTCAACGAGGTTCGATCCATTGATCTAGATATGGATATAGATCTAGATATAGACATACATCTAGAACTTCGAGAATCCTGGCCCGATGACGACGAGATTATGCATTTATTAGGTGATCGACGTCTCAAAGATTATTGTAGGGTTCCCAGCAGTTATACGCGGTGTCCTAGTCGTGCCACTTGACAAAAAATTCTAATGTTTTACCATGTCCTTGATTGCCAAGGATATCCTCTATGACGTACTTTGTATCATCGTCCACTTACTCATAAATATGGAGGGAGAGGGATATCATTGCCGCAGAAGAGCTCTCCGGGGTCGGGGTAGTGCTTGAGTGTGCTGATATGGAACATGGAATGAACTTGCATAGTGTTAGGGAGATAAAGTCGTGCAACCACGGGGGTTTGCATGCGCTCAATCTCGAACAGCCCTAACCATCGGCGTGTGAGCTTTGAACAGTTGGCTCCATAGAGTTTGGCGTTGACCAAGCTGAGGACGTTGTCACCAGCGGCGAAAATGCCCTCAGTGCGTAGTTGATCGGCTAGTGATCTCGTCGTTGTTTCTGTCTTTGCAAGCATTTGCCGTGTTTCTTCCCAGATGTTGAAGAAGTTGCAACGTTGGATGTCAACCGCAGTAATGTTACTCTGGCCGTGTAGTCCTCCTTGTGTGGTGGGAATTTTGCCATACACCACTTCAAGTGGAGTTTTACACCTTGCGATGAGACTTTGGAATTGTACGCGATCATGGAGGTCAGGAATTCTTGCGCCCAATCCATTTGATGGGGTTCACATAACTTTCGAAAAACGTTTCACAAGCGTCTGATTGGTTTGCTCCGTTTTGCCATCCGTTTGAGGGTGGAACGTCGCTAAAAGCTAGATTCGACTGCGGAAGCGATTCATAAGTTTGTGCCAAAACGGTTGGTAAATTGACCATCCTAATTCCTCTTTTGTCTTCCTCGGCACGCCGTGTAGCTGTACGATGTTGTTTACAAAGAGCCGTGTTGTCCCCTCGACGAGTGACGGTTGTTTTTTTGGACTAAAGTGAGACATTTTGGAAAACTTGTCGAAAACCAGGAGGATGGCGCCATATCCCTCGCATGTGACTGGTAGTCCACTGACGAAGTCCATGGAGGTGCCAGTCCAGGGTTGTGTCGGAATTGGGAGCAGCTACAGAAGATCACGTGGCAGTGTGCGACAGGATTTTTAGAGATGACACGTGTCGCGTGATTTGCAGAAGTTGGCCACGTTGGATTGCATCTTGTCCTACTAGTAGTGTTTCGATAGCTTCTTCAACATCTTGTCTTCTCCAAAATGTCGTGGAATTCTTCAAGCAGCATGCGGTAGAGATCTTTGATCAGGAGACGACCATCTGGCAAGTGAATCATCGACTCCAATATGGTGTGTTGTAACGGAATTTTGCCTTGTTGTATCTGCCGTGCTAGTTGTAGCATTTGTTGTAATTTGTGACGTTCCTGTCGACCTGTACAATTTACTAGGACCACTCAGTCGTCTCCATGTCCGTGCACATCCCTGATGTAGACCTAGGTGGTACCAGTGCGTCATCTCGTGGTTGACTACCAGCTTGGAACTGACTGACGACCATCCCAGTGCTGTGGATGCTGCCATGGACCTCCTACAGTTTTTCTTCAACACGTAGGAGTTTATGGGTGGACTGGCTGTGGACCCAATTTGCATGTTTTTGCCTTGTGTGTCCAGCATTTGATGCCAAATACATGCATGTGACCAGCCATAGCTGATGATTATGCACGTCTAGGTTCAGACGGCATAGCGTTCTGACATGTCTACGATAGGTTACGGCCAAAACAGTGGTTTTGGGCCGGTCTTAGGATAGACCTTATGCTGCCGCGTGCAACACCCGCCGTCCGCCGCGGCAAGTACTTATGCCATGGACCTATCATTTGTCATTTCTCTCTGCAACTCCTATTGAACCATCATGGCACTCTGACTTTTGTCTCTTCGCCAGACCCTTGCCCTTGTGTGTACGGCCTGTGACTATTGTCACCGTCTGACGGGGCACTGACGCCCCGTCAGCGGCTGTGTCGCTAAGACGCTTGTACGCATCTTCTCATTGTATCACAGCAATGAGGCATCCCTCGTTGATTTGCATAGCAGAGACGCAACAGTGGCAGCAGCAGTGAGAGCCACAGCAAAAGCCACGGTCTTGGGAGGACCCACCAATCCACGGTGACCCGTTGCAGCAGATTGCAGCAGCTGAGACACCCTTGTAAACGCATCACCACGCCACCGCCATGGGGCAGCCATGGGTTTTCCAACCCCCTCCAGCAACAGTTGAGGCAGGAGATGTTGAGAAGGGGTCTGTGAAGGGTCTCAGAAGCTTCACTCAGGTCGCACATACCACCCTCCCAAGACGTGAGAGAATACAACTGCCCCATTTGACTACCACTTTTGGCATGTAAGATCTCGTTAGAAAGCTCTTGCAAAACCCTATCCATCGCTTCCACTCCCGCCTCATTTCATTCCCTATATGATCCAAGAAATGAAGCAACGCTCTCATATCAGGATTTTTTCCAGATTTTGGGTTGAAACAAAAATGGTGACATTTTAAACCTTTGTTAAGGTGTTTTTTCACAAAACCATCGCCATTCCATTCAGCATCCTTTGGCACATAATCGCTCCAAATTTTGCCTCATGTGGACAACCTTCATGCTGATGTCATCATTTTGCGTGATAACGTCAGCACCAACAAAGCCAAAGTTTTGGCAGAAACAACATTTTTTACCAGCATTGCAAATCCTCAAGAAACGCTGATAGTTCTACAATCTGATCAGATTGACGTCCCCGTCCATACTGAGCGTTGACATGGATCCAAACCGTGACAAGGGCAAAGGACCACCAGATCAGCAGGATGAGATTCGTCATCACCAGCACCAGCAGACTTATGCCATCCGTGTGCTCGCTTATCTTATTCATGGTCAGTCCATGGCCCCACAACAGACATTCGTGGGAGTCAGCGGTGCCATACCTTCTGCACAGCAGCTAGCATTCACACCAAGGAGTGCAGTTGGACACGACCCGCAAATTTTCGATCCTTTGGATGAGGACCCCGACATGCGAAGCATGGAGGATGACACCCATGAGAGGGAGATTCGCGAGCTTCAGAAGCGTCTCCGCCAGCTTCAAACACGTTCTTGTTCCCGGTTACCGGAGATCCAATCCTTGCGGGACCCCAACCTCGGCGACTTTCCTCGTCCCGGCGTCTTCCCCATCCCTCGTCCTTCCTAGCCTATGGTTGCTCTCCCCACGGCACGGCAACCCAAGGACTTCAAGACACAACCCCATGCTATGTCAGCGATGACGGTTTTGACTGTTGCGAGACTCTCTTCCAGGTCTGGGCCACTTCAGAGGGGGTATGGCCCTACTATCACAGTCCGTACCAGGTTACGCACGGCGCTCAGGTGCTGACAGTGGCTTGGGCGATGCGCGAACTTCTTTACGTCATGCCGCTCGAGAATACTGTGGACTTTCGCCCTTTCCTTGAAGAGGCCGGCACGGGCGCGGGTGCTAATCCACGTAGGGGCTGGGACTTGGCACTATCATTGCTTGTTGCACAGAAGCTCGCCCTTCGTGCGGCTCACATTCGTGCCTTTCACTCCCTTCGTCAAGGACCTCCTGAGCCCGTAGTCGATTACTCGCGGCATGTTATGCGCATTTACACGCCTCTTGGGACTTTAGGAGGTACACACCTTTGGGCGCTTCGCATGCTCATGATCGAAGTTAGTCTTGAGAATGTTGACATCTTCTCGGGGTACAACGACGCCATGCTTGAGCCCTTCTCCACCTCACTTCAGCTCCTCCCTTGGTTGCATCAGCTTTTCCTCCAGGTGACTTCTGCTCGCGAGGCAATCGTGGCCCACCAGGAGAGTTCTCTTGCTGGAGCGGTCAACGCGTCACCGCCGATGCCCCTGTTGCAGACCACTTCTTCATCCTGTGGCACACCCTCCTCTTCTCCTTCCACACCGGCTACCCCAACTCAAATGCAGGGTGTGGCAGGCGCGGCACAGGGGAAGAAGGGTAGGAAGAAGCGTGGTTCGGGCCAATAGCAGTCGCAACAGTAGCAGCAGTCCTTGGGCGGTAGCAGTGGATGCACTGTCCATTGCTACTACTGTGGAGGCGCTCATCGCTTCACCGAGTGCCATCAGCCGCTTGATTGGACGCGGATCACTCGCGGTCTTCAGGTTGCATACGCGCAGTGTCTTCAGGCGTCCAGCTGCACAGCCTCCGGTCGCGCTACGACCATGACTGCAGTAGTTCTCGCTTCCTCACCGACGAGCAGTGGCAACCCATACCCGCGTGACTGCACCATTTCCAAGCTCCGTCATCTTCTAGCGCTTTGCTATTAGGGAGGTGCGAGTTTGTTGTCACAGTCGGGTGGTTCACACACTGTTTGTTCATCTATTCTCGTTGCTCGTGATGACTCGTGTAGAGGGGCACAGCTGGCATGTGATGATGATGGACCTGACAGTACTCATTGGATTCATGAATCGCACCTCTGTGCCATTCGTCGTTCCTCCTCATTAGTTGCTCAATGCTCGTCTGAGGCCGAATGCTCCATTGCCCATTGTACAGTGACGTCCTCCGGTCGTGATCCCCGTGGTACTTGGATCAGCAATTCTAGTGCTACTCATCACATGACCTGTCATCGTAATGACTTTGTTGTTCTCCGTCCTGTTGCGTCTGTTTGCCCCGTTCACACACCCTCTGGTCAATCCTCGCCCATCTAGGGTGTTGGGGTTGTGTGCGTTCATGGTCCGTCTGGCCCCTTGCATCTTTTAGAGGTACGTTTTGTGCCTGATCTTGAGCTCAAATTGCTTTCTATGCGTGCCAGCACATTGATTGGACTCTCTGTGGAGCACACTACACACTCCGCCACTGTGACAGCTATTGATACTCGTATTGTTGTTCTTCGTGCCTCTGATGTGGATGATTTGTATTGTGTCTCTTGGATCTCTCCTCCTTCTTGCTTCCCCCTCCTCCTGCTTGAGTGTTTGTCACTGGCGTGCTTTCTGCTGAGCACCACCAACTGTTTCATCGTTGCCTGTGACATGTGTCAAAGCACTATGTCAAAGCTCATTCCGACACATCCTGCACTTGGTCTTGACGCGGCCTCTTTCGAGAAGCCGCCCAAGACCGATTTTCTGTTCTACGCTCAGGGTAAGATGCATCGTTGCACTTACCCTCACTCCCGTCCTCTCGCACTTCGCCCTCTTGAAGTTGGTCCATTTGGGCCTTCTTGTTCCTTTTCTTGTTGAGTATCTATCCGATTAGGGCAGATACGTCCTCACCCTGACTGATGACTTCACCCAGATGTGGTGGGTGTACAACATGCACCACAAGAGAGATGCAGCTCTCACGGTTCGTCTCTGGCTAGTGATGGCTGATCGTCAGTTTTGCCACACGCTGCATACCTCCTGTTTGGATCACGGCAGTGAGTTTCTTGGTGAGATGGATAGTTTCTTTGCCGAGCACGGGGTTTTTCACCAGGTCTCTGCTCCTGCTACTCCTCAGCTGAACGATGTCTCTGAGCGCTGCAACCACACCATGGAGGATGCGGTTATCGTTATGCGGTCCGAGTGCGATATCACTGAGTCCTTCGCCTTCGAAGGATTCGCCTACATGACGTGGGTCTGGAACCGCCTCCCGCACGGTCTCCTTCCAGACCACGTTACACCATATGAGCTTTGATTTGGCCACCGTGATGACCTGTTTCTCGCTCGGGTCTGGAGATCCTTGGCTTCTGTGTAGTACTCCGAGGACCAGCAGGGGTCCAAGGTCTCACCACGGGGTCACTTCCGTGGTGAAAGGCCTGGTATTTTTGGGACCCCACTCATCGTTGCATCGTTGAGTCCTGCAACACGCTCCTCTTTGAGTCCCTCAACTACCGCGATGTGAACTCAATCACGCCGCTGTCCGTCACGCAAGTTCCTGCGTGTGAGGATTCTCAACGGATGGGGGAGTCTAAGCCTGCAAGCACCTCTCACCCAGCTGATGTGTCCGTTTGAGCCCCCTTCACTTCTCGGTCTCCAACTCTTGATGATCCAATAATCATTGTTTTCGGCCCAGAGACCTCTCCAGCACAGCCGGCTTCTACCCGTATTCCCTCGCACCCCACAGGCACCCATGATCTTATACCTATGTCTGCCAACACTCCGGCCTCTGTGCATGGTCTTACCTCACCTGCTCCTACTGTCATACCCAGTCCTGTGTCTCCCACACATGCAACTCCTCGTACGGCATCATCAGCCCCTCTGCCTCAGCCCTCAATAACTGTGGTTATGCCTGTCCGTGCGCTTGAGGTGAGCCCCTTGAGCCTCGGTTACTCATGTGAGCCCGGCAGTCCTCTTTGACCATTCGACTCCGGAGTCCAGCGAGTGTCAGGTCCCGCACCCAAATGCTCCACTCGCAGCATCACGAGTGGTGATCCCGGCAAAAAGGCCCTAGGCCTGAGTGTCCACACTAAGCACACAGATGTACATGTAGCGAGCCCCGTAGGGCACGATCTCGTCACTCGCGAGTTTCATATCGCTTGTGATGTAGCAACTAACCTTGTAGTCGTCAGTCCTAGCACTGACGCGTGTGCACTTGCCATTCAGAGCTCTCCCTATATGACGCCTGATTCGGGCACACTGAGGGAAGCTCTCTCATCACAGGATGCTGACGCCTGGCGTGCAGCCTGCGAGGATGAGCTTTGTGCCATCCGAGAGTACGGAGTTTACGAGCTGGTCGACTTTCCACCTGGGAGGAAGGCTATTCAGGTCAAGTGGGTCTTTCACAAGAAAGTGAAGCCAGATGGCTCACTGGAACGCCACAAGGCTCGCTTGGTTGTCAAGGAGCACTCTCAGAGTGAGGGCATCAATTACACTGACACCTTTGCCCCTGTCAGCCGCATGATCTCAACTCACGCTCTGTTCGGTGTAGTTCCTCAGCATCACTAGGAACTGCACCAGATGGATGTGAACAATGTGTTCCTCCATGGCTCACTGGATGAGGAGATTTACATTGCTCAGCCACGAGGCTTTAAGGACGGTGACAAGGTCTGGCACTTGTGCAGGTTCTTGTACGGCCTCAAGCAGTCTCATCAGTGTTAGGACGAAGAGATCACTGGCACCCTGACTCGTGCGGGATATGTACAGAGTGAGGCAAATCCCTCTCTCTTTATCTGACGGACGCTTGAGCAGTTCACCGCCATCTTGGTCTATGTGGAAGACCTTCTAGTCCCGTCTCCTTCTATGAAGGCCGTGAAGGAGGCAAAGGATTCCTCCAGACTTCCTATAGGATGAAGGACCTTAGTCTTGCGACGGTGTTTCTTGGCATGGAGATTGTACGAGATCGCAGAAGTCGGATACTACTGCTACATCAGGCCCGATACACACGCATCGTGGGGGAGCGCTTCAATGACCTCCTTCGCGCAATGCCCACGACCTCCACCCCTCTCACACCCGATGGAAAGCATGCCCTACAGGTGGACAATCCCACACACGTGGGCGAGATAGTGGATGTGACCTTGTACCTCCGTCTCATCAGATCTCTGATGTACCTGGCCACTACCACACGCCCCAACATCGCCTTCGCCGTCAACCTCCTTGCATGGTTTTCACAGGCTCCATGCACTAGAGCCCTTCATGCGGCTGTGGGAGTGGTGTAGTACGTGGTCTCTACACCATACCTCGAACTCTCCTTTCACCTGTAGTGCTCGGTGGTTCTTGACGGCTACACCGACAGCGACTGGGCCTGGAGTCCAGATGGACGCAGTCGCACCGGTTACGTGTTCCTGCTCGGTGGTACATTATGTCTTGGCGCAGCGGGAAGCAAGGCTACATTGCACGTAGCTCGTCGGAGGTAGAGTATGTTGCTTTGGGTGCAGGGGCTGCTGAGCCAGTATGGCTACAGCGCCTGTTCCTTGAGCTAGGTCAGTCAGTACCCACCATTGTGCTTCGTTGCGAAAACCAGAGTGCCCATACCATTACAGAGAGCTGTGGTGTCTTTCATGCTCTCACAAAGCACATTCCAGTTGAGCATCACTTTGTGCGTGATCTGGTGGACTGACACATGATCTCCGTCACATGGGTTGGCACTGACATACAGCGTGCTAACTTTATCACAAAGGTACTAGCACACGAGAAGTTTCTGGTGGCCATTTATTCTATTGGGCTTTGCCCCTTGCTTGAGAGTGGTTGAGTGTGGGGTGTGTCTGTGTCTATATCACGACTGTTTTTGTACTCGTTGTTGTACTCGTTTAAGTGCTGCACGTGTATGGGCATGCGTACCATCCGGTAATGGGGGAGTGCTTTGATTTGTGACGTTCCTGTCGACCTGTATAGTTTACAGTGACCACTCGGCCGTGTCCATGCCCGTACAGATCCCTGATGCGGACCCAGGTGGTACAGGTGCATTATATGGTGGTGGAATACCAGATTGGAGCTGACCGAAGACCGCCCCAGAGCTCTGGACGCTGCGAGAGACCTCCTGCAGTTTTTCTATAGCACGTAGGAGTTTATTGGTGGACTGGCCGTGGGCCCGATTTGCATGTTTTTACATTGTGTGTCCACTGTTTGATGTTGGATACATGCATGTGACCAGTCGAAGCATCCGGCTTGTGATTTTTCACGTCTAGGTTTAGACGGTGTAGCATTCTGACATGTCTACGCTGAGCTTTGGCCAAAATAGTGGTTTTGGGCCGGTTTTAGGACACACCTTGAGCTGCCGCGTGCGACACCCGCCGTGCGCCGTGGCAGGAACTTATGCCATGGAATTTTCATTTGTCATTTTTCTCTGTAAATTCTATTGAAGCTTTCTGACACTCTGACTTGTGTCTCCTAGCCAGACCCTTGCCGTTGTGTGTACGACCAGTGACTGTTGTCACCGTCTGACGGGGTTCTGACGCCCAGTCAGCGGCTGTGTCACTAGGGATCTTCTACGCATCTTTTCTGCATTGTGTGAGCAACTACTCCAGATACAGATCTCACTACATCTCTAGTGTTGCTAACTTAGTCATGTGATTTGGTTGGCAGCTGAATGCGCATGCCGGGTTGGTTTTGCCTTGCCGGTATTGGATATTGCACTTGAACTCGGATTTGAGGAACTTCATGCATGCGGTTTGACGTTGATTGAGGTTTGGTTGCGTCTTCAAAAATTCATGCGCATGGTGGTCGGTGCGTACGATGCATTGGTGGCATTCAAGGTAGCACCGCCATGTCTTGAATGCATGTATGACCGCTAGCATCTATTTCTCGTGTACGGTGTAATTGAGTTCCGGTCCTCACAGTCTTTGGGACATGTATGCGACAGGTTGCTTGCCGTTGCCATGATCTTGCAAGAGGAATGTGCAGATGGCTTGATTTGAGGCGTCTCTAAATGTAATGTAGTCGACCGTTGGATCGACTAATCATAGGGCTGGTGCTTAGGTCAGAGCATTCCACAAAGAGGTGAACGCTTCTTGTTTGTTGTCTTCCCAATGCCACTCTTTTTCTTTTTGAATGAGATCAAAGAGAGGCGCTGGCACTCAGGCGTAACTTCGTACATAACGCCGGTAGTAAGTATGGAAGCCAAGGAAAACTTGAAGGTCTCGAACATTGGTCGCTATCAGCTAATACACAACTACTGCCAATTTTCTTAGATCCATGGTGATCCATCTGCCATCGATGATGTGACCCAAAAACTCGATTGAACAGTGGCCGGAGTCACACTTTGTACCTCGACAACATTAGGATGTTTTCAAGGTACACCATGACAAAATCGACAAGGTAGGGGTGGAAAACATTGTTCATTGCCACCATGAACGTCGTTGAGGTATTCGTGAGTCATAAAGGCATGACCGTGAACTCAAAATTCCCGTAGCGAGTTCGGAAAGCCATCTTCTTGATGTCAACATCTGCTACTCGAATCTGGTGAAATCCATGGCATAAGTCAATTTTGGTGAAGATTAGAGCCCCTCGGAGTTGTTCAAAAAGCTTGTTAGCTTTGGGGAGAGGATAGTGGTTCGTGATGGTCGCTTTGTTCAACGCCCGGTAGTCCACGCATATCCGCATTTTGCCAGTTTTCTTTTCTATGAACATTATGGATGCGGCATATGGGGACATGGAAAGGCAGATGAAACTCTAACCAAGCATGTTTTTTAGTTGCCTTTTCAGCTCGGTCAACTCGTGATCGCTCATCTAATAGGCCCATCAAAGTGTGGGTTGGATGCCTAGTTTGAGCTCAATGCGATGGTCAATGTCGCGTTGAGGTGATAGGGTTTTTGGGAACTCGTCTGGGAAGAGGTCTGCAAACTGTTGGATGAGTGGTCTGAACTCTTTGGGTACCATTACGAACTTTGTTAATGCCAATGAGGTACTATTACGTACTATTACATACTATTTCATCCTCGTGGTTGAACTCTTGGCACTATGGCCGATTTGTCGTCCTCATACCCCTCGTCAAACTTTGCAATCTCTTAAACCCTCTACAGCGTTGTACGCCATGCGGATGGGTGATTGTTTGGTGCAGCTTGCTCCTCACGGACAAGAGTCGTGCCTTTCACTCCTACCCTTTGCCATTTCCCAACTCATTTTCCTACGACTTACCCCCTTTTTTTGCCTGCTGCTTGTTGTGGTAGTTGCGAGTGATGCACCAGAATTTTCTCCCATTGTACCAGGTACGTGTCTCTCTTTTTGCCGGCATCTACTTCCATCAGAGTCGAGTCCCCCGACTGGCTTTTCTTGTTCTCATAATAATTATGGTTGCGAGATCGCCAGTATCAGGACTCTTGGATCCGAGCATTATTATCAGCGCTATCGACTCTTTCTGCTACTGGGATCATCCGTGGTAAGTCGGTTTGGATGCCAACAATTGAAACTGCTTGTCGGATGCCTCGTTTGAGACCAGTGTACTGAAAATAGAGCTCATTGGGGATGACATTTGCGCCACTGATGATCTCGCAGAATCTTCGAGTGTACTCTGCCACTTTGGACTACTGACGGAACGCTGGAGCTTGTACCTTACGTCAGAATTCTTGTTCAGACGTCCACATCGTGCAAGAATTGCGTGTGAGAACTCGTTCGAGTCCGCTGGTGGCGTCAGCACGTCTTGCCATTGCTTGTTGATCTGATCCAATGGTAGAACGCTTATGGTCGGCGACATGAGACTGGTACCGTTGACTGTTGATGATGTCCTACTGGTCTCATGCTGCCTTTGGATGGCCTTTAGATCAGACCACCAACATTGTACCATGCCACACACAAGCGTGGTCATGAGGTCAATTTTCTTTTCATCATCGTTAAGCCCAAGAGCGGTGAATTGCACCTGAAATCTCGTCAGCTACATCCAAGTCGTCAGTCCTTTGGAATGTGCAGGATTGAACACTTCTAGTGGGGCCGGGCAAATTTTGAGTTTGCTCAAGAGTATGGTATCTCTTTCGAGGAGCACCAACTCTCATGGACTTCCGTTGCAAAGAGCCCCCATCGCGGCATTGAGTTGTTGGAGCACATGGTTGTTGACTCCCTTGAGCGCGGAGATATGGTTCACCAGTTTTGCGTTGATTTGCACCTGTTGTCCAATGCCACCTGTTGTTCCTACTGTCATTGTCAAGGCTGTAAGTAGGGGCTGCTGGTTTACCGTTGTTGGATCCGCAACCAGATTGGTCGTCGGAGTCGTAGGGGTTGATGCAGCTGCCGCGTAGCCTATCACGCCACCATTTGCTGCCGCTTAAGGGTTTGCGTGCATAAGCACGTTGTGCTCCTCCATCGCCGAAGTCATCACCGAAGACCTACTGTTGGTTGTCCATTGCACTCGTTCACTTCATTTCGTAGTCGCAAAGTCTGCAAAGTCTTGACATGCGAGATGCGCTGGCGACTTGTGTGAGATAGCCCTTGGGATGAGTAACGTAGTCAGATGCCTCTCCAGCACCGGTGCGCTCTGATACCAACTGTTATGCCAAATGGAGCGTAGACGGTGAATAGGTAGAAGTTGTGAGTCAGAAAACAGTTGATAATTTGGGACACTTGAGCAATTTATGATTAGTGGTAAGTGTACTTCGATGACAAGTGTCAAAATGATCAAACATACATACAACTGTCGAGTTATGAATGAGGTATAGTCGGGGTCACTTGGTCGATCGTCGAGCGACACGTGTGGAGTTGCATCGTGAGTGGTCGGATTCGAGAAGCTCTATGGAGAAGTCGGGAGGCTTTGAGGATCGATGGTGAAGATGTGAGATGCATCTTTATAGATCAAGATATGTCCCGATGCATCGAGAAGTCAACCGAAAGGTCAAGATACTTCTGTCGATGACTCTCATAAGTGGTTTGGGTTGTCAGAAAGTGTGATAAGGTTTGTCAGAGGATGAGGGAAGTTGGCCAAATTCCCCTCTACGGTCGAGGTAAAAAATCAAGGTCTCGACACGCAGTAGGATATTTGTGTAATGATGGAAATCCCCTCTTGAAAGATTTGGGACTCGTGCACTTTTTGTACATAGAAAACAGTTACGCTGAGCGGAATGTATGTGGTTCAAAGGGATGGAACACCGGAAAATAGGCGACTCGAGGAATTGATGAAATGAATGATTTGTATGAAGTAGTAGGTGGAATATGGTCACAAGTGTAGAGTGAGTCAGGAACGTATAGACAATGAAGAGAGTCACAATGAGGCATATGTTGGGTCCTCGGACTTACACACCTGGTGTGCACGAGTCCGGAATACTTGCAAGTGGACATTATTTTCATTACTTGCATGGCCCACCATGCGGCAACTTCTGGATTTTTACGTCATCAGGTCGAGGGCATTTTGACCGATTGCATTGTTGGGCGATTACCTCTGATAGCTTCGATAGCTCGCACGAAATTCAACAAAAGTGCCACAGAAAACATCAATGTTTCAATGTTTAATGTCCAATTCTCAACAGCTCTACATCTTTGTTAAACTGCACCTTCATATTCTCAATGCCCCTTGATTTCTTGGTGAAGCTTCTCAAAGCAGCCACTCATGGCACGACCTCACATGCATCGCTCGAATCCTCCGCCGATGACCCAACAAATGCCTCATTCTCATTCTCGGCATTGTATGTATGTGTCCGACAAACTGAGCACTTGTTCTCGAAGAACAGTTACCGCTAACTATGAATTGCTCAAGTGTCCCATTTTCTCAAACCGAGTTTTGACCCGCATCTTTCCCCTGTTCACCACCTATGCTTTCGAATGGCATAACACTTGGTATAAGAGCGCAGCAGTGCTGAAGGGACAACCATCGATTTCACCATTTGGAGAACTACCTCGCTCGAGTCGACATCCCATCTTGCATGTCAAGACTTCTCTGACTTTACGAAATCTATGTGATTGGACAAGCACATCCAACGACCAGCAACAGGTCGTCGGTGGTGAATTTGACGATGGAGGAGAAAAAAAAATCAATTCGTGATGCAAGCAAACCTCCAGGCGATGACTAACGTGGGCGTGGCCAGCTACACGACCGCGGGTCCAACGACATCAACAGCCAACTCGGCCTCGGGCTCTGCGAATCAGGGCCAACCACCATAGCTGCACCCCACAACCAAAGCTACTAGACCAACAAGTGGCAGGCGACAAGCTCACATCAACAAGGAGCTATCGGTACTCAACGACTATCGGTACTCAGCGACTATCGATACTCGAAGGTCTCAACCAACACCTTATCGAGCAGCTCAACGCCGTGATGTAGGCTCTTTGCAACACGAGGTTGTGAGAGGCGGTGGTCATTGAGAGGAATCTCAGCTCCTCATCGAACCTTAAACTCGTTCGGCCCTCCTCGAAACATTCTATCCTTCCAATCCAATAGCACCAATAATGAGGATGTGGCTGACGAGTTTGGGGGTGCAATTCACCACTGCTGGGGTCAACAAGGACAAACAAAGAAGCCGGCCTCGCTTTAGTACGATATGGCCTTGAGTTGGTGGCCCGATCTCCAGACCATCCAATGGCAGCAAGAAACCGATGGGGCCTTATCGACGGTCCACGTCGCCTGTCTCACATGGCCTACCGCCGGCGTTCTACCCTTGGAGTAGATCAACCTGGACTGGCAAGACGCGCTTCTACCACACGACAACTGGGATGATTTCACGTGTGTAATACTTGCATGTTCTGGACAACAAAATAAAAATTTTGATGTTTGGCACTACTCGCAACAACTTGGGAGCAGTCCAGTGTACCCGAGTATACACAAAGATTTCACGAAGTCATCACCGGCGCCGACCTTGCCTCCAACAAGGTATGTTTTCACTGTAACAACGGCTTTAAATGCAACATCCGTCAAGCAATGGTCATCTTTGGTATCCAAAGTGACCTGCCACGGATGATCGCAGAAGCCACAAGAATTAGTAGTAGCGACAAAAACGCTCAGATCCATGAATCCTACGGCTGGTGACACCACAACCATGATCATCGTGGTGGAAGAAAATTGTAGCCAAGGGAATCCTCATCCCCAATGGAAGTCAATGCCATTGATCAACAGGACCAACGGCTCTACTACAATTGCAAAATACCTCACAACTGCCGTAGTAAAAAGCTGGCCAAGTAGTGGGGAAAGTCACAAGAAAAAAGAGTCTGGAAACAACAAAGGGCAGGAGTAGAAGGAACAACTCTTCTCCGCAAGGAGCGATCTGCTCCAAACGATCACCCATATTAATGGCTAAATCACCCCAGAGGGTATCTGTGATCAGAAAGTGCAACAAGGTGTACGAAGACGACCAACCGGTGCAACTGCCAAAAGTGCAATCTAGAGGTTGTAACAGTCAACAAATAGTACCAGCATTGTTGGATAGAGGGGCCTCGTACAGTTTTGAATGCAACGCCATGGTTCAGAAGCTGGGTTTGCAGACCGAACCAGGGGTGTTCAAAAGAAAAATGGTAGATGGAAGGTTGCAAATCCATCGACTAAGTGAATGAATCCGACTACAAATTGAAGATCTGTGGGTGTAATGGTCTGGCGGTCCTATTTTATGGGTGACCACAAAATCATCCTCCGACAAGATTCCCTGCACTCATGTAATCCGCATGTAGATTGGAGCAGTGAAACCTTCCACATGGAGATTGACGGCACCATGAAACACTACAGAAACGACAATGTGATTCGTCGATCTTGCTGGACATGGCCAAATGGTACATATGACAAGAGGCTCACATGTGGCTTGTCCACATACAACCAGACGAAGAGGAAGCTTTCATGGCAGCTGATTCATTAGCCTCAACAACATCAACCGCCACAGAGAAGTTCACAATGGTTCCAAAGGAGTTTGAACCTCTCATCTTTGAGTTTGTAGGCGTCTTCCCCGACAAACTCTCGTAAACTCTACAGCCAAAACGCAACATGAACCATTGCATAGAGTTGAAGCCGGCAACAGACTGGCCGTTAGGGGAAGCTATCGGATGAGCGACCACCAGCTAACCGAGCTTAAGCGACAGTTGAACAAATAGCTCAGGCAAGGGCTCATCGGACCATCGATATCACCGTATGCTATGCCAGTCCAATTTGTAAAAAATAAAACAAGCAAAATGCGGATGTGCATGGATTACC
This sequence comes from Penium margaritaceum, assembly GCA_023375785.1. Lineage (NCBI taxonomy): Eukaryota > Viridiplantae > Streptophyta > Zygnematophyceae > Desmidiales > Peniaceae > Penium > Penium margaritaceum. The sequence goes on along the minus strand of SZWC01003314.1, from coordinate 172,644 downwards.
AGAAATTCAACAACATAACCACCAAGAACCGGTGCACCCTTCCTTGTACCGACGATTTTTTTTTTCAACTTTGAGGTGTAAAAAAACTCACAAAGATCGATCTACAGAGTGATTATCACCAGATCAGAGTTGCTGACACCAACATGAAAGAGACGACATTCTGAACTCCCTACGGGCACTTTGAGTTCACATTCATGCTAATTTAACTCACAGATACCCAGGCAATGTTCATTGCTACAATGAACAACATTTTCTGGCCATATCTTGACAACTTTGTTGTCGTGTATCTTGACGACATCCTAGTGTACAACCGCACTCTGGAGGGGCACGATGGACAACTCAAAGTTATCCTTGAGGTTTTACAAAGAGAGACATTCAATGAAAAACTCTCAAAATGTAGACTTGGTAGACTCTCGATTGCGTTTTTGGACCACATCATCGACGGAGGATGAATCACCATGGTCCCAAAAAGGGTGGAGGAAGTCGCTGTTTTGCCAACACTCACGAATGATCGAGACCTCCAAGTGTTTTTGGGTTTCTGCAGTTACTACCATCGATTTGTAAGGGATTACACGAGAGTGACAGGGCCTCTTTCTGATCTCACTCAAAAGAATATCAAGTGGAATTGACGCCACAACCAATAAGAAACATGCATGACTTTTCAAAATGCTCTGACTAAGGCGCCCACCATCCGATGAGCAGATCCAACGGCAGACCACATTATGGCAATGATGCCTCAGATCGGGTCATCAAAGTCGTTCTCCTACTAGACAACGGTTGCGGAGAACAACCAATTGTGTATATGTCAAGCAAACTGTGCGGACCAGATCTAAACTACGCAGGTCACAAAAAACAAATGCTTGCCGAAGTGCACGCATTCAAAACATCGAGGTGCAACATGAAATGCTGACGATGAATTGTCCGCACCGACCACCATGCACTAAGACACCTGAAGATGCAGTCGAATCTCAGCTGTGTACAGACTCAACGGATGGAATTCCTCAAATCGAAATTCGACAACAACATCGCGTATTGACCCGGAAAAATTAACCGAGCAGATACACTCAGCCGCCGGCCAGATCTAACGGCCGACATTGCAACTTTGAAGCTGGACCAAGATCCGTATCTACAACAGCTGTTCAGATGTGGCTACAAGCTATATGGAGAGTGAGACATGACCAGGTTCTGGTTCAACGCACCTTATTGGCAAATAAGATTCACCCAACAGGTGGTCGTACCCCTGAGCAGCGTGACATCATGGAAAACCTGTCCACCACGACAAGGACAGTGTCGTACCACTCAGGATTGGCCGGTAAATTCTTCATGAAGTCCATGTTGATGTCGATCCACGGCTGTTTTGGAACAGGAAGTGGTTGGAGTAGACCGGGTGACCTCTTGCGACGAGATTTTTGTCTGTTTCCGCTGTCATAAAATCCGTAAGAGGCTCACACGTCGCTCTGCATCTTGTCCCACTACTAGTGTTTCGTCACCTACTTGAGTGTCTTGTCCTCACCGAAGTATCTACCTAAACCGGTGTCGTGGCATTCCTCCAATACTATTCTTCGTAGCTCCTCCTTTGGGAGAACAACAACTTGGTGAGTGAATTGCTAGCGGTAGTAGGGGTCGTCAAACCAAAACTTAGTCTGTCATATCCTACTCCCCGTAACCTCTCATGAATAGCCTCGCGAGGTACGGGTCTCATTCCATCATTCGGATTAGATTTTCTAGGCCGGTACTCAATGTTGTAGTCAAAGCTGAACTCAAGGAACTCCATCCATCAACGGCTTAGATTTGGCTGATTCTTGAGGTATTACATGACATAATGGTTAGTGCAGAAGATGCATCATTACCATTCTAGGTAGCACCGCAACGTCTTGAACGCGTGTCGAGCGCAATCATTTCTTTCTCATACACCGGGTTGTTGAGTTCCTACTTGCGCTTCTTTCTTGAAACATAAGCAACTGGTTGTTATCCACTATTGTTGTCTTGGAAGAGAGCGGCTTTGATGGTTTGATTGGACGTGTCGGTGGCCATGATGTAGTCCACCATTGAATCTACCAATCATAAAGTGGACACCGAGGTCGGATTATTTCTCAAAGTTTTGAACGCTTCTTGTTCACTGTCCTCCCAATTCCACTTGGTCATTTTCCGAGTGAGATCCGAGAGAGGCACTAACACTCAAGCATAGTCCTTTACATATCAACGGTAGTAGTTGCCAAAGCCAGAAAACATCTGGATGTCCCAAACATTTGTAGTCTTCGGCCAATCAGCGACTTTCTCCACCTTTCTCGGTCCATGGTGATGCATTCGCCGCCGATGATGTGGCCCAAAAACTCATTTTAATGGCAACCAAAGTCGTATTTTGTGAGCTTTCCAAGAAAAATCTCTCCTTTTAAAATCTCAAGAACTTTCCAGATATGTCCATTATGCTCCTCCGTTATGCGACTGTTAATTAGGATGTTGTCTAGGTACACTGCAACAAAATCATCAAGGTATGGGTGAAACATGTTGTTTATTACCACCACACATATTATAGGGGCATTTGTGAGTTTGGACAGCATGACCGTGAACTGAAGATGCCCGTATCTGGTGCATAATGTTTTCTTATCGACATCTTAATCGGATACGCATATATGATGATAGCCGCTGCATAGGTCAATTTTGCTGAAATTTTGGGTCTTGTGGAGTTGTTCAAGACGTTCACCCACTCGCGGAAGGAGGTAGTGGTTCTTGAAGGTGATGCTGCTGAATTCTGGGTAGATCACGCACATCTAAATCTCTTCAGTTTTTGTTTTTCACGAAAGGTACAGGTGCTACATAGTGTGACGTGGAAGGTATGATAAACCCCTACCCGAGCATCAAATCCAGCTGCTTCTTGAGTTTGGTCAGCTTGTGATCGCTCATCCGATAGGTCCCATTCATCGTCGGTATTTTTTCCATCTTTAGGTCTTTCTGGTGGTCAACATTTCACTATGGAGGTACCTCTCGGGACAGTTCGTCGAGAAAAATCCCTTCAAACTCCTAGACAAGTGCAGCAAACTCCTCTAGTACGACTGTGAACGTTTCAAGTGTGGAGACCGATGTGGTCACCTTGGTAGCTACAATTTATTTTGCTTCCCTAGTCTCCACATGGACTGGCCATGTTTGAGCTCCATGTTGCAAACATCTCTTGGTAACATCCAAGACATGTATTTTTTTGGCATTTTGTGGCTGTTGCAACTTCCTCTACTGCTTCCCACAACCGTTGTTGCATCATGGATTGCTCGACCAGAGATAGGTGTCATTTATTGCTAGCAATGCTCACATAGACCGATCCGCTACTCCAGTCCACCTAGGGATTGTGCACGTACATGAGATCTTGTCCGAGAATGATTTTTTGGTCGCTCATTGGGCAAGTTCTCCAGACCGTTACGTCGTACAAAACTCCAATTTTTAGTCATTGAGGTTCATGAAGTTGACGGATCTGGATTCTTCCATTGATGATGTTTCCTTCAAACACTCCTTGTTCGGTGTGTAAACTTAGCTTCCAAACCATCATGTTGTTTAAAAATCCTTGAGAAGCTCCTCCGTCCAGCAATACCGGTTCTGTTCTATAAACTTTACAACTCCCCTGTTGACCTTGTACGAACATCGCCGGTTGGTCATCCCCCTTCCCCACTTTGTTGTATGTGATGTCAGGTACCCTTTTCTGCTGCAATGTGAGCTACTCAGATGGGCAATTCGTTGGCATAGAGTTTTCCGACCGGACAAGAGCCTCGCCGTCTACTCTTCTCCTTTGCCATTTCCAGGTTTATCTCTTTTCTCTGCAGCTTTCCCCACTTTTTGGCCTGTCGATTTTGCTTTCAACAGTTGCACGAGATGCAAGCAAGCTTCCCACAAGTCTACCAGAGCAGTTGATTGCATTGATCAGCAATGTCAACATCCATCGCAGATGAGGTTTTCCAATGTTGATTTCATCCGCCATGATAAGAATTGTGGCTTTGGGTCTCCAACCATTGGATTCTTGCATCAGGGCATAACAGTTGGCATTGTGAACGCAATCGGCTGTTGTGATCATTCACGTGGTGGTGAGATGAATGAGTGAAGGAGGATACTGCTATTGTGCCACTCATAGAGAAGGCTCTATCACAGCTTGTCCTTTGTGTCCTTGAGGGAAGGTAGAGAAAAATCAGCCTCTCTAAGATCTAGTCTAGAGGAGTGACGACATGGACACAGGGAGGTAGTCTTTGTTTTGCTGATGTTGTGGCTAGTGAGGCAAAAGTACAGCTTGTGTTGGTGACGTATGTGGTGAAAGTGGCGGTACACGGTGGCAGAGGAGGTGCTGATGATAGGGGATAACACAGAGGGCAATGGGATGATGACTTGGTCCGCGGATACCAGGCAATGTTGCCTGATGCTCTGATATCATGTCAAAAGAAATGAGGGCGTAGAGTAAGGGACGATAGAAGTAGGCAGAAACAGTCAGAGGTTCGGATTCAGGATGGATAACAAATGTAGTATGCTGCATGAGAGTGCAAGGAGTTAGGCTTAGAGTAGGATCTGGTTGAGCGATAGCTGAGGTAGATAGACAGAGAGTAAGTTCAGACAGAAGTACAGTGAGAGATTGTAAAAGCAGAGGAGATAAATTCAACATAATGAGCTAAGCTGAGCAAAGGAGCGAAAGCGACGGAGTGAAGAGAAATGAAGGCAAGAGATGAGATTGGATGGTGAAGGATGAGCAAGCGAGGAGCAAGCAGATTCATGGAGACATGGCGGTGAAGCCGCGGAACCAAAGGCAAACAGGATGAAAAGATTATTTTGGGTTAAACTTGAGGGAATGAAAATCCTTGGTATATACAAGCAGAATGGGAAAGAGGAGGTAAGCAACGACTTCTTTTTGCTAGTCAGATGCGAGTGACACTTGTCATACTATTCGGGGATATCTTGATAGTTTGGTCCCAATGGTCTGTGTACCAGAGCGCCATTTGTCAAGATGGTTTGGTCCAGGACCTGAACCGTTATTAAGAGCTAAAACAATCCGAGAGGTTATGTCTTGTCAGATTATATTTCCAACAGTTATGTATTGCATTGGAAAGATCTTTCGCATTAGACCACCCCGCTACATGGAGCTTGACGATGAATGAGGAGAAATCTCTGGACAACATGGATGCACCTCAAACTGGTTTAGAGGCTCTCCTTTTGACAAGTATGTGGCAGGTATAGCTATGTTTTACCATGATTCTTGCATAAAATGTTGTCTACTTTGTGGTTTCCACATATCTAAGTGAAACTCTTCTTTGATATATTGCAGAGCCTCCATCACAGGAGGATGGCGACAACGACACACCCTTGAAGAGGAAGAAGGCCGCGTGGTGCAATTTCCCAAGGACATGGAGTTTGCCACTGTGGAGGATCATCAGTGTACTATTGAATACCATGCCGGTGGAAGAACAGTTTTCCATAAAGTGGGAATGCAACAAACCCGGCCTCATTGTTGTACCCTTTCATAACCATTGTACTCACGGCTGCATGTGGATCATGTATACACGTGTCAACACCAAGAACAACGTGAATTTGTCCTCCTATGAGGAGAGACCTTGTTGCACACCCATGTTCATAAACAGTGAGATCTCAAGTGTTTATGAGATTTTATGAATGTTTAAGGAAGTTTCACTCAATCATAATGACTAGGTAGAATTTCCCACGAGGTATATTTAAATGCATGAACATCTCTCTATGTTTTCTGCTTCGCAAGAAGAATGGTCACATTTGTCTTTTTCAGCTGAATCCTACATTAGGATTGAAGTTGCTAGTCCCCTACCAGGAGCGTTACATGCGCTAGATTGCCCTTTCGAGCAATACTCATGTGTCTTTCCGCGATGTAATTTCCAAGAGCAACTGTCAAATTGTACCGCATTTTCAATGATAAGTTATGAGGGATCTATTCATTCAACTTCAAAATCTACTCTCCTTGATACCGATTGCATACATGTTAGTCACTCGCATTGATGGACGCTCTTTGTCCATTGATGCTCACGCACTACTTGAATGTGATGTCAAATGAATCGATGTACAGTGCTAATGACTTGTTTCTGGTGTTCACACTATGTTTTATCGTACGATCAACCTGATGAATGAAAGGGTCCTGGAAAAGAAGTCGGTGGATTCTTCTGAATGCAGATTGAGAAACGGAAACCATGCCAGAAGTGTACCAAATGTATACGACGTCTATGTTCCGATCAGGTTACGTGGCCATTGGTCGGAATGAAAAATGTTTCTTGGAGAGAAAATGTAGACAATTTCCATGTTCCTACGAAGGTGAGAATACAGTCCGTCTAGTTTTCCTAGTGAAGCTTGATTGATGAGTGTTCATTCATTCACCCAATATACCTTTTGTGTTTTGGAGGGGAGGGGGTGTTGATCCGATCGGCACAGGTACGTTTCGAGTCCCCCCCCCCCCTCCCAAAACAAAAGTTTATTGGGTGAGTGTATGTAATGTTGAACGTGGTGAAGTACAAGAATCGCAAGGAAAATGTCGCCGAACAATGTAAACTAGAACTACGACGGTGTTTAGTGCATACATACAATGACATCGATTGACGAGATTTGTGTTCATAGTCGCAAACCCAGTCATGCTGTTGGTATTCGACATCTCGATGTTTACAAGGCCACCTCCCTCTCCCCCCCCCCCCCCCCCCCCCCCCCCCTCCCCACGTATTTCACGTGGAAAGCATATTGAGGAGTTTATCCAAAAAAACAATATTTGTACACATATGTTTGCACAGTATTGTAGTTTGCTTTGTTCACCTTTCTCTCTAGGAAATTGTTTTGTGATCTTATTGTGACAGGCCCCTCACACATTTTTTTATACACTCACCCGATACACTTTTGCATTTTGGAGGGTGTGGTGGTGCATGTGTCAAACCACATCCCCCCCACCATCCCTCCAAAAAGCTGAAAATGTATTGGACAATTGTATTTGTCCATGAACATAGCAAAGCATGGAGCATGGTTTGTTTTGGACCAGCAATCAGGTATGTTCAATGCGAATGCAAAGACAAAGACGGACAGAAACTAATCCATTGTGGAATTTTTACATGACCTTCATTGTTTGTTAGTACTAATCTAGCTTTTCATCAATACTCCATAGAATTTTGGGTTTCACTTGAAAAACATGAAGATGTTGTACACCTACATATGAGTGAACAAACGTACAAGGGAACAAATACCACTTTCTTCAAACTGATGCAATTTCTAGTAAACACATCAAATAGTGCACAGAAAAGCCATGATGAGCCATACCTCGGCATATCACTTGTTCTATACCAATAACGTGCATGTTAGGCAACATGACTGAGCGACTGTGTTGTCAGGACTGAAACGCAAACCGGTGAGCAACATATAATCTTTGGACGTTGTTTTTTCTCTGTTGTGTCTGAAGATATTTCATAGGATGACAGCATTCTGACAGCTATGCTAGCAACAATGGATCCATCCCTGATGCGACTACATGCAGCATTGTGCCACGTCACATGAAACAGTCACAAAAATATCACGTCCAAAACATGTTGGGCCTGAATTATGACTCTATCGATCCCGGCACGTTGCAAGTTAAAGACTACTAGCTGACGTGTAGTTGGGTCCCATTTCTTCCATTTTGCAGTGATCGATTCTTCAATTGTCGTGCAAACCAACAATTTGTAAGTACTCGCACAAAGCGAACGAATCGTCTGGACTACCTCACTTGCTGTCGTGTAGTTGTCAATAAACTTCACCATCATCGCGGCTCGACGAATTGCGACTTCGTCCGATGATGGGTGCAAGTCAGAAACAATGTTTTCATTGGGGGTTTTATAGTGTTTAAATCAAAATTGAGGGCCACTTGGAATTGAATTTGAAAATTGGAGATGACGTAAGAATGATAAAAAAACAAGGGGAGAAGGCTATGAAGGTACCTAATTACCGCATCAAGCCTAGGGAAACAGGCCAATGTCTATAAAGAAACAAACTCAAATGGTTTCAGGCATGCCCTTAAACTTCTCGCCAAGTTTGGCCATGAATATGCATGACATGACCCAAATCATCTGCTCATGTGAAGATGGAAAGGTTTACATTCACTCTGGTATGAAGGAAGAAGATGGTTGTGCCCATCATACTTGCCAATGAGCTCAAACAACATGAAGCCAAGAACACAAATGGTAACAGTAGAAGTTGTAAGCTCGATTAGGCCTAGCGCGGCAGTGCCATGCTGACCGGTCGAAGGAGCCACGTGGCTTGAGCAGGGTCAGCTGGGACTGTGGGCGGTTAGACGTGATGGCTCGAAGGTCGGAGACCCTCAAGCACTGCGGTTTTGGCCTAGTTGGCCAAGGATTCCGTCAAATCTGTTACAGCCGACAAAGCTATGAAAACAATGTAAATGACGATTGGAATATAAGTTTATGTGAATGTATTGAAGTAAAACAGTGAGTGCGTGTAGTCTTAGACACCAAGGAAATCATGCTGGTCATCACCCCTTCCATGTGGGAGAGGTGAAGAGTGCACTGGTCAGAATTTATGAAGTGGGCACGGTGAGCTAAGAGGGTAAACCAAAAAGGGATTGCTTAACGTGGTTTTGTTCAAGGTACGATTTCTCAACAGTGACGATAACACCATGCTTGCAGAGCTCATGACGAGCTAATACGTGTATAAGCGTAGATGTCGGACAAAGTGAGAAGATTCCTCAATGCTTCCTAGCTCTGTTGTCACTGACATGGCAGTGCGGGTTAGTGAGCTGATGCAATAGCACACAAAGCAAGAGACTGTGCGCCCCTGAACCAGTCAAACACGTGTTTTTCTTACTCTTGCGCGACAGAACAAGCTGGGTACAGAGCGGTTTGTGCATTCTATGTGGTCAAGACCCGGGCACAGAGCAGCTTGTTCTCGTGCTTCGAGAGACCCAATACTGATTGTTCAAGTCTTGACTGGCCTTTTGTCCTGTTGCTTGTTGTCTTCATATGGCCAAGACCCATATGACCGGTGACATGTACCGGCGTCTTCAGAGGCCTGACTTGCCAAGCATTGGCTTACCATTGGTGCAAGCATATCACCATAGAGTCTAGACACGTTTTAGGTATATTGCATATCTTCTTGTCGGTTGAGACCGGGGCACTCGGGGGGTTGTTCGAGTGCCTCGAGAAACCTTTTCTTGTTTGATTTCACTTCCGTGGACTGCATATTCCCAATTTGTACGTTTTGGTGCGACAAGGATGACGGGACCTGGCAAGCTAGTTGTCTGGCCTCATTACATAGGATCACTGAAGAGCTCATTTACCCTCCTTTCTTGTTCCTTAATCAATGAGTTCCAGACTTGGCCAGAATTTGGTGTTGCAATTCTCTCACTCACCACCAGAGCTTACGTGCCGTCTAGCATGGGCCTACATGCCTGAAAACGATCATAACAGGGTATTAGTGCACAAAGGGCTATGTGAGCAACAAGCAGCAGCTTCGGTCTACGACGCGGTTACAAAGCGTCAGGTGGCTCCTAGGAAGCGTCTGCACACGAAAGCATCATGAACGCATGTAACATCAATTACGATGGATTTCACTTAGTCATCACATTCAAGTAGCATCTGGTGTTGCCACACCTGTTGTATGGGCAGCTGAAATAGCAGCACCCCTGGAGGCTTACAAAGACATCGGTGATTGCTACCCAACGACTCGTCACCAACGCTGCGTGAGTGGCCAATTGGCATGAAAACCAGCAGCAAGTACGTGCAAGAAGCAGTTTAGCGGTGTAACGAACGGATGGGAAGCTTGGCCCACTGGGCCAAAACCGCGGTAGTTGAGGGTCTCCGACCCTCAACTCATCCCATCCGTCGCCCACAGGCCAGGACCCACGTTCGAGCCACGTGGCACACCTTGCGCTACATTCCCCCCACACAAGAATGGACCCGCCCCCAGTGTCCACAATGGATGTCGAACCCAGGCGCTCTGATACCAAATGTAACGAACGGACGGGAAGCTTGGCCCACTGGGCCAAAACCGCGGTAGTTGAGGGTCTCCGACCCTCAACTCATCCCATCCGTCGCCCACAGGCCAGGACCCACGTTCGAGCCATGTGGCACACCTTGCGCTACAAGCGGTGTGGCACCGATGTGAAAACAGTTCACCAACAGCCTCCAAGCAGCATGCTAGCAATGTACGTGCAATGTGCTGCCGCAAAAAACCTGCTTTGTGGTACTACAGTAGTAGTGCTGGAGCATCAAGAAATACCTAGCTGCAGAATCTAAGTGACACTATTCATTTGCCCATACCACTGCACACAACAAGCAGCATGCAAGTAGCACGAAGTAGCAAAGAGCAACATTCGTGGCTGTGTTTTGTTGGCACCACTATGCAGCAGCAACAGCAGCAGCAGCAGCGTGAATTGCGGGGTATTCAAAAGCAACAGCAGCAGTAGTACCCATGGCAGCGAATCACATAGTAGGAGGAACATGGCGAAGTCCGTTGGGTGCACAACAGTGGTTGCAGCCACTTTGAGACACTAGCCTGTAGCCGAAGTAGCATGTAGCGTGCAATTAGCGATGATTGGAGCCATGCAACAGCCCTTGCATGGCACATTAGCAGTGTCAACAGTACTTCAACCACTGACTCTAACGACCCTATTGCTACTTGCGAATTGCAGCAAAATCACCGTGTGTGAGTGGAAACACTTATACGAAGGCGTGGGTATGTGCGAAATTTATATGGATGAGTGCTATCACACCTAAATGTCCACGTAGGTGCATCCAAACCCACTTACATGCTTGCATGGATACGGAAAAATCTATCCACGCTTTAAAGTGGATGGTGTTCTTTTGGAAGTCACGGTAAAAAGGAATAGCCTAGGCAGCAGGTTGGGGCAGCAGCGTTGTTGATGCAGCGTGCGGGCTTCCACGCTCGTTGCTTAAGTCAGCTGCCCCCTCAGTCTGCTGCTCTAGAGTCTAAGTCTGGAAGCTCTGGGTTTGTTACTCAGAAACGCGCGCGCCAGTGTTAGCGCCAGAAAGCAGCTGAAAACTGTAAGTNCCCCCCCCAGCTCTGTAGAGCTTGTTACTCAGTTCAACAGCCAATCAGAAAATAGCTCAGTTCAGGCTGGCAGGTTTTCTCGGTGAGGCCTGCCAGACAGCCGACAGCCCAAAACCCGGGCGTCGTCCGTTTTGCCTGAAAACTGGACCATACCATAATACCGCCGCTGCGAACGCAGCCGTGCGGTCAGAATCTGCTAGAAAAATAGTAGCGAGGAGTTATGGCAGCCTAAACCCAGATAATACCCAGAACGGTTTATGCTGCCACACAGGGCCATGCAATCATGCAACTGGGACCCTAGGCAGTGCATGACGATGCCGACGCAATGGGATGCGCTGGAACGCATGCAAGCAGCAAATGCGGTGTCAGTGACCGCCGGCAGCACGACCGCCGAGGAGGCCTGCCGATGGAGCTGAGCGCGTCGCCTGAGAGAGGAGGCTCCAGCGAACTGCGAGAAGTCCTCAGCGTGCGTCGGCTCCACCGGACGACACTCCATCAGCGTCGAGTCTCGCCGTCAGTCATCTGCACGCCGATGTACACAAGCCGGGAGGACACAACAGAGCACAATGAGAGATGTGCAAAAAACCAACACTCCCCCATGACTCACAGACGTAGTGCACATGGGCGGACAGAGACATGGTCAACATCCAGACTCCCCCAGGGCATGCAGAGACGCAGGCAGAGATAAAGAAAGAGCCACTCACGGACGTACACCGACCGAACTCATAGCCTTCTTGAACGAGTCGCGCTTCAGTGCCTTAGTCAGGAAGTCAGCCAACTGCCGTGCTGTCTCAACCCACACAATGCTGATGCTACCGTCATGCAACAATGAACGCACATAGTGATACTCAACGTTGATGTGCTTTGTGCGTGTGTGATGCACGCCGTCATTGTCGGCGATGGCCATGGCACTCTCATTGTCACAGTGCAACGTGATGGATGGGACAGACTGACGCAACTCGGACAACAGACGACGCAACCACACACTCTCACACGCGCCTGATCCAAGAGCCACGTACTCAGCCTCAGCAGTGCTGCGTGCAATGCACCCCTGCTTGCCACTGCGCCAGGACACAGCCGTGCCGCCAATCAGAAAGATCCAGCCTGTGCGACTCTTACCATCCGGACTGCCGGCCCAGTCGCTGTCGGTGTAGCCCGCTGCGACAACAGACGATTGACGGCGGAACATGAGCCCACGCCGAGGAGTCGAGACGACATATCGCAGTACTCGGATCGCGGCCTCGTGGTGGAGGTGACGCGGCTCCTGAGAGAACTGGGCCAGGAGGTTGACGGCGAACGCGATGTCTGGACGCGTCGTCATCGCCAGGAACATCAGTGACCCAATGACTCGCAGGTACGTGGTCACGTCAACTGGCTCCCCCACAATAGCTGGGTCAGGGCTCTTCAGCTTCACCTGGCCATCGGGCGACATGGGTGAGGATGCGCTTGGCACGAGTGGCAGGTCCTCGGCGAAGCGAGTGGACAAGGTCTGCACATAGGTAGCCTGGTGAACGTGTAGGATGCCCTGGGAGCGATCATGCTCAAGCTCCATGCCCAGGAAGACTCGGGCAGAGCCCAGGTCCTTCATCTGGTAGGCGGCGTGCAGCAAGTCCTTGACGCGCTGGATCGCGGCCGTGTCTGGCGACGCAATGAGGAGATCATCGACGTAGACCAGCACAGCGGCGAAGGTCTGACCTCGCGGGCTGATAAACAGTGCGGGGTCAGCAGTGCTGCGCTGGAGGCCGCCACGGAGAAGCGTGCTGCTGATCTCCTGGTTCCAGCACCGAGGTGACTGCTTCAGGCCGTAGAGGGCCTTCCGCAGCCGCCAGACTCTCCCAGTGCCGTCGTCGAAGCCTGGGGGCTGCGTCATGTAGAGCTCCTCACCCTCCAGTGATCCGTGGAGGAATGCGTTGCTCACGTCCATCTGATGCAGCTCCCACCCATGCTGGGCAACCAGGCTGAAGAGCGCCCGACTAGTGGAGAACCGACCGACTGGGGCGAAGATCTGGTCGTAATCGATTCCAGGGACCTGCGCGAACCCCTTTGCTGTAAGGCGGGCCTTGTACTTGTCCAAGGACCCGTCAGGCTTCCACTTGCGCCGAA
>SZWC01003314.1:141262-148762 GCA_023375785.1 Penium margaritaceum | reverse complement strand
ATTCGGGATCAGAGGGCCCGGGAGTCCCGGGGAAGTCTGCCCGTCCCTCTTCACTCACTCTCCCCTCCCCCCTTCCTCTGTTGTTGCTCTTGAGGGCCTCTGCAGAGAAAAAAGACCTGCAAAGTTGGTGCCGCAGATTGATGCAGTGAAGAAATCTTGTTGTGCCTAGGAGATGACTCCTCTGGAAAGTGGATTGCCCTCCCCCTCCCCCTCCCCTCTCCCCTTCCCTCCCCCTTCCCTCGCCCCCCCCCCTCCTCCTCCTCCTCCTCCTCCTCCTCCTCCTCCTCCTCCTCCTCGCAGTGTTGGTGGTACGGAAGTATGAAGTACTAATACTTAAGGCGCGCCTTAAGTATGAAGGTGGGTGCGGGTACTACTAGATGTAGGCTCCAAACTCCTAAAGAAAAAAGTGGAAAAAAAGGCACAGGATCAGTTGAATGTGAGGAACACAGCAAATCCACAGATTAGTTGCTCACAATGAAGTGAATTCGAAGGACATCCTTGGTAGGAAGTGAGTACGATTCGTTTGTTAAGTGACATGGAAATGTTCCGCTATGCCTGAAAGCTGCCAACTTCCAGGCATAGAGCAACTTAGCTGCCCTGGCTGACTTCCCGGGTTTGAGGTGGGAGGTCAGCCAAGTCCGTGGACTGGGCCAACCTCGATCAGCATGGCAGCCGCCTCTACCCAGCGGGCTCCCTTGAACCGAGTTGACCAGCGGCAGTGGCTGCCATGCGACGGATTTCTGTCGATAAAGATCCGACGGCTAGATTCGACCTTTGGCTCCCACTTCAGAGGCTTTTTCCTCATGGCAGCTAGTTCCCATGTTGTACCATGCCTAACATTGCAATTTGCAAAGCCTCCACCGTACTTTTCTTTAAATTTTTTTTCTCCCGTCTTGATCATGGTGCCGCTCGCCGGGTTTCAATCCGTCGTTGGTGATAGACCTCACAACTTTCTTTCCCTCCTCGTCCAGTGCACGCCAAAAACCTGGCATGCAAACACAGTTCAGCAAAGCAGGCCAGCTGCTCAGCTGTAAGCGAGAACCACTTTCTCTGAGACATGTGGGCTTGCTGTAGTGCTTTGTCACTATCGTACTTTTGTTCAATTTTTAAAAAAATGTGCAAATTTTGAGGTGTTGGCCAGGCCCATGAGAATCGCCGTTGTCTGCTGAACAGACTGATTTTTTTCTGGAATTTTTTGCACATGTCTGCAATAAAGTACGTTGAAAGCGAGCCTTTAAAGGCGGGCATCAATACGTTAAGCCTTAAAGGCCTTATTCACGAATACGGCGTGCCTTTTAACTCCGCTGCCTCCTCGTCCTCCTCCCCCTCCTCCTCCCCCTCGTCCTCCTCCTCGTCGTCCTCCTCGTCGTCCTCCTCCTTGTCCTCCTCGTCGTTGTCGTCCTCCTCCTTGTCTTCCTCGTCCTCCTGGTCCTCGTCGTCATCATCGTCGTCGTCGTTGTCGTCGTTATCGCCGTTGTCGTCGTTGTCGTTGTCGTCGTCGTCGTCGTCGTTGTCGTCGTCGTCGTCGTCGTTGTCGTCGTCGTCGTCGTCGTCGTCGTCGTCGTCGTCGTCGTTGTCGTCGTCGTCGTCGTCGTCGTCGTCGTCGTCAAGGCTGTTAGATCGGATCGGATAGCTGATCCGAATCCGATCTGAATCAGCTATCCGATCCGAAACCGACCCGAAGTGTGGTCGGATCGGATTCGGATTCTTCTCCGTTTAGATCGGATCAGATCCGATCCTATCCGATCTGAAACCGATCTGAAACCAATCTGAAACTGATCTGAAATCCGACCGCTCAGCGCCATCACCCTGACTGCTCAACGCTCTCACAACGCTCAGCGCCCTCACAACGCTCAGCGCCCTCACAACGCTCAGCGCCCTCACGACGCTGAATGCTCTCACGCTGAATGCTAGGCTTAGTAGTGGCAGCAGCTGCAGCTTGCGGCATCAGCGGAAACAGCTGCACTTTGCAGCTAAACCACTCCAATCCGAAGTATGGACCTGAAATTCGCATAAACGTGGTGTAATCCGCCCAAATCCGAATTGAATCCGATCTAAACCGCAAAAATTCGATTTAATCCGAACTAATGAACCCCAAAACCCGTCTGACCCGAAGTTCAAACTTCGGATCGGATCATTTTCGGTTTAAAGAATGTTCAGATCGGATCGGATCGGATCTGAATCCGATCTTTCAGATCGGATTCGGATAATCCGAATCCGATCCAGTCTAACAGCCCTGGTCGTCGTCGTCGTCGTCGTCGTCGTCGTCGTCGTCGTCGTCGTCGTCAACGCTGCGTCGTCGTCGTCGTCATCGTCGTCGTCGTCGTCGTCGTCGTCGTCGTCGTCGTCGTCGTCGTCGTCGTCGTCGTCGTCGTCGTCGTCGTCGTCGTCGTCGTCGTCCTCGTCCTCGTCCTCCTCCTCCTCCTCCTCCTCCTCCTCCTCCTCCTCCTCCCCTGCCTCACCTTTTCCTGCCCCTTTTCAGCGTCTCTCCTCGCTCACTTGACCCGTCCTTTCCTCGTTATCCCCTTCATCCTCCTCCTTGTCGAAGGAGGAGGTAGACGAGGACCCTCCCCCACTACCCTACTCTTTGTCGTTCTGGCATTGTGACTTCCATACTTACGGCTCCTTTGCTCTTTCTGTCTCCATTCACCCTCTCCTTCTCTCCACTTTCCCTCGCTCCTCGCCCCTCTTCTCCATCCTCCATCCTCCCTCCCTCCATCCTCCATCATCCCTCCCTCCATCCCCCCCCTCCTTCTCCTGCAGTGTGGCCGACACGTTCTACGCCACGTCCATCCTGAAGATGTCGGGGTCGAGGCCTCCCGTCGAAGTGTCCAAGACGTGCGCGTGGATGAGCGCGCAGCCGGCGGCGACGACGGCGGCGGAGGCGTCGCGCCTGCTGCTGCTGGCCGCCCTCGTGTGCAAGGACGCCCCCGACGTGGCCAAGGTACGAGGAGGGTGTGGCATGTCAGCTCTGCCGCAGAGAGAACAACGTTGAGGAAGACAGCGTTGGTGGTCGTGTGGTGTGGTGTGGTGTGCATGGCAAAAAACCTTTTGCTTACAAAGGTGTTTCTTTGCTTGTATGCTTTGTCAATTATTTTCTCTCCTCAAGATGCTTTGCAAAGCGCCCAAGTAGGAAGTATGCGATGACGTTTATCAGAACGGCGAAGAAAAGAACATCACGCCCCCCGATGTGGCCAAAGGACGAGGAGGGTATGGCATGTAGAGTGGGGGTATCGCGATATCGATATCGATATCGATATCGATATCGACAATATCGATATCGATATCGTTTTTTTTGGTATCGATATCGACCCCTGGGGGGTCAGTATCGATATCGATATCGATATCAAAATATCGAAATATTGATTTCGATATTGGGATATTGATATCAATCTCGACATTTAACACCATATGATGTGCTTTTCTAAGACAATATTGGCCGATATCGGCCGATATCGGGTCAATATCGGCCAATGTTGACCAATATAGGGTCAAAATCGATATCCTACACTTCTGGGAGGGGGGAGGCCCATGGCATATATCACGGTATCGATATCGGTATCGATATCGACTCGATATCGATATCAATATTGCAATATCGATATCGAGGTCGATATGGATATAATATCGATTTCGATACTGAAAAAACCCCACTCTAATGGCATGGCATATCCGCCATGCCATACTCTGCTTCCGAGAGCATCGGTGAAGACGAATCGAATCTTCATCAACGATGCCGCTTTATGAGGACGGCATCAGTGTGTGTGCATGGCAAAGGGTGGTGGCAATATCAATTCCTGTTTACTCGCTGCAAAAGAAGGCGACAAAGCAGCATCTGCGTGGTGTGAGTGAATTCTGTAGCCGCTGCTTCTGCTGCTTGCTGCGCTTGTGTGTATACCAGAAGGTACATCCCTAGACATGGCATGGCAAAAGGAAAACAATGTCGACATTGTTAGCCATCTAAGCGCCAGATTACAGTCAATTTCAGATTCTGAGGTTTCTCAAATTATGAGGTTTCTCAGACTAGGTTTCTGAGGTTTCTTGAATGAGCGAGACCTTGCCTCGTGCCTCGCAGCAGTAGCTTGCTGCTGGCCATGCCATGGCCACGTGTACAAGGAAGGACGAGGCATCTCCTGAGGTAGCCATAGCCTCCTGAGCCCCGTGCAAGAGCATTGGACAACTACGACAATTTTTTGCCCTGGAAGAAATTACAATCCAGGTTGCTGCGGACAAGTGCAAGGGATGGCGGTGTGGCGTGTGTGTGCGAGTACGCGCGTGTGCACTTGTGCACGTGTGGACGTTTGCGCATGTGCATGCGTGCGCGTGCTTGCATGAATTGCATCACATCCTTGATATGTGTGTGCATAATCACGCACCCTCACAAAGTTATGCAAGGCAGCCCCCCCCCCCCCCCCCCTCTGGAATGTGTCTGCAGGCAGCAGAGGAGGTGCTTCTGAAGGCAGCGGAGTCGCCGACGGGCGTGGAGGAGGTGTACCACATTGCCAACGCGCTCACAGCGGCATCGGTGAGCAGGCGCAGAGAAATGCAACTGTGCAAATTCATCGGACGTGTGCTCCACATCCATGTCCATGTCCACTTCCATGTCCATGTCCACATCCACATCCATGTCCATGTCCACATCCATGTCCATGTCCACATCCATGTCCATGTCCATGTCCATGCCCATGTCCATGTCCATTTCCACATCCACATCCACATCCATCCATGTCCATGTCCATGTCCATGTCCATGTCCATGTCCAGCGAAAGAACGTCAGCGCTTGCGTGTGCAGGACGTGAAACGCACGCAACGTGAACCACACACACAGAGAACCTCAGACATCCCTGTAAATCGTGGAGGAAATCATTCTCATGTTTCTTTCTTGTGGAGTGGAGGATGAGGAAGCGTAGTGCTCGCTCGCCTCTTCGAAGCTCTGTGGTATCGGTCGTCCGCGTGCGAACTGTTTGTCACGTGGTGGACTGGTGGCTGCGGCGCAACGGCTGGGTGAGAAGGCATATGCTGGCTCGCTGCTTCTGACGGGCAAACTAAACGGACAAACATGTGGGTCGGAAGGCGGCGGCCCTTGCGTCTGCCGACGGGCAGAACAGGACACGCCCAAGCATGTGCGCGCGCTGTAGTGTTTGGGAGGGCAGTCTCCCGGAGCTTTCATGAGTGCTCCCGACTCTGCTTCAGTGGCAGAAAGGCACTGCTTGCTTCTTCTACGCTTGCCTCTTGGTGCTTTGGTTTGTTTCGGTTTTGGCTGAAACTCGCTCTCGCAGGCAGCTGTCTACTGGCTTACTTGCTCGCTTGTTTCTCCGTGGTGGCGAGTTGCCCACGGCAAATGTGCAGGAAGGCGTTGGCCGTCATTGGTTTTGGGCACAGGAGTGCAAAGGGGCTCATTGGTTTGGGGCACAGGAGTGCAAAGGGGCTCATTGGTTTGGGGCACAGGAGTGCAAAGGGGCTCATTGGTTTGGGCACAGGAGTGCAAAGGGGCTCATTGGTTTGGGCACAGGAGTGCAAAGGGGCTCATTGGTTTTGGCACAGGAGTGCAAAGGGGCTCATTGGTTTTGGCACAGGAGCGCAAAGGGGCTCATTGGTTTGGGCACACAAGTACAACGATCTGAAAACTGTCTCAGTGACAGATCCACTGCCGTTTCTCTGCACTCTTGTCTTTTTTTTTTTTTTTGGGTTGATGTTTCCTCTGGTGTTTTGGTCTGTTTAGTTTTAGTACACAAGTTGACGCTGCTGCGCTGCTAGGTTTGGTGCAGCTGTCGCCATCGTCTGCTTGTGTTGCAGCAGGCTGCAACACAAGCTGCCCTCTGTGGCTTGTACCTATGTCACCCTCTCCCTGTGTGGCTCTGCTCCTGCCGACACTGCTGATGCTGTTGATGCTGCTGCTGCCACCACCCCTGCCGCTGCCCCCGGCCACTACTTCATGCTTTGGCAGAGGCTTGCCTTCCACCCTCACCTCACAGCACTTCTCAAACCCAACCCAAGCCACCAATTTTGATGCAGAACTGTTTTCGTGTCTGGTGCTGTTCTGCTGCTGTGCTGGATCTCTCTCGGGTGCTGCTCTGTTTTCATCCGATCGAGCCAAACAGGGCGCAGGTTTTTCAAAAGTGAAGAAGTCTGCGCTGGCTGCCTCACTCTCTCTCCTCAAGGTGTGTGTGTGTGTGTGTGAGAGAGAGAGAGAGAGAGTGTGTGTGGGAGAGAGTGTGTGTGTGTCAGTGTGTGTGTGTGTGTGTGTGTGTGTGTGAGAGAGAGAGAGAGAGAGTGTGTGTGGGAGAGAGTGTGTGTGTGTCAGTGTGTGTGTGTGTGTGTGTGTGTGTGTGTGTGTGTGTGTGTGTGTGTGTGTGTGTGTGTGTGTGTGTGTGTGTGTGTGTGTGTGTGTGTGTGTGTGTGGCTCTTTCATTTAGACATCCTGCATGATGTCGAGATGAAACTAGCCTGCGCTGGGTGCCTTCAAGACAGTGCCTTACTCTCCCTCCTCAGGGTGTGTGGCTCTGAGCAAAGGCTCTGAGGCTGCCTCTGCCTTGCATTTGCGTGCGCCAACCATTCTGCGCTATTGCACGCGTCAGAAACAAACCACTGGCTGAATTGCAGCCCATGCCACTGTAGGAAGGTTAGCAAAGCACCTCCACTTGCACACACCCATGCATGGGATAAGTTGCACATGCGGGCGTGTGCTGACACGCGTCTTTGTTGTCACCGTCGCTGTCGCTGTCGGTATCATTGTCGCCGTCGTCGGCATCGTCGTCCTTGTCGTTGTCATTGTTGTTGTCGTCGTCTTCCTTGTCGTCGTTGTCGTCGCTGTCGTCGTTGTCGTCGTCACCGTCGTCCTCCTCCTCCCTGTCGTTGATGCTGCCATATCGCCATTACCATCCCTCTCACTGCCATCATTGCTTTGGGTACCTCCTCTCCCATGGCGCAGCCCTGATACACGTGTGTGCATACATGCCATGCCCATGCAAATGCCAATGGCGATGGCGATGACGATTGTGATGGCAATGGGGATGGTGATGGCGATGGCGATGGCGATTGCGATTGTGATGGCGATAGCGATAGCGATGGTGATGGTGATGGTGATGGCAATGACGCTGGCAATGGGGATGTCGATGACGATGGCTGTCGCGATGCCAGTGAGGATGCTGATGACGATGCAGATGCCAGTCCCAATTTCAATGCCAATGCTAATGCTAATGCCAATGCAATCGTGTTTGGAACCATGCCATGTCATGCCATGTCACAGAACCTGCAACAACCGCTGGGTCTGTGGAAAAACACCGCGTCCGATGATTCTGTGTCGCCCCTCGCTTCAGGTGAGTTTTGTGTCTCCCTCGCTTCAGGTGAGTTTTGTGTCTCCCTCGCTTCAGGTGAGTTTTGTGTCTCCCTCGCTTCAGGTCAACTTTGTCTCTCTCCCTTCAGGTAAACTTTGACTCTTTTGCTTCAGGTGATCTCTCTCTCTCTCTCTCTCTCTCTCTCTCTCCCCCCCCCCCCCCC
>SZWC01003314.1:76939-90561 GCA_023375785.1 Penium margaritaceum | reverse complement strand
TAGCTACAATTAGATTCACGTGTGTTGAGGAAGATGGATCCAAGTCGCTGATGGAAATAGCAAAAGAGGCAAGTGTGCTCATCTGCAACGGCGCAAGTGAAGTAGGAGCCATAGTCTGTGCACGAGTAGCTGTTAATATCTCTCTCTCTCTCTCTCTCTCTCTCTCTCTCTCTCTCTCTCTCTCTCTCTCTCTCTCTCTCTCTCTCTCTCTCTCTGTGCAGTAACAACCATATTTGCTGCACGAACGTCAGCCCTGGCTTCCTCCATCGCCGCTCGCAACACTCCGGAATGCTCCTGACCTAGTAGGTACTCAGTGTCAGTGAGATACAGCTCACCCTCCTCGACATCTAGAAGTCGGTAAGAAATAGCGGTACAGGCAAAGGCAGAAACAATACTCGTACAACGAGCATCTGCAAGCTGCCATAATGCAACCGGGAGCTGCACCAGGGCAGCCACGACCGTAGGATCGATGGCGACCTGAGTAAGCTGCCCCTGAAGCAAGGCCGAGTCGCTCTCACTAAGCTCCAAACTCGTATCTGAAGTAGTAAAATCTGACAATATAGAAGTTGTCCCCTCTAAGTTGTGTGATGCACCCGTAGCAGTGGGGGACCAAACATCATCGAGGGTGTGATGCTGGTGCTATGTCACTCCCACAGGACTATCCACCTAATGCAAATGAAACGCCTCCCAGGGAACAGAGTGCTGAGCAGTAACATCCAGGTTTCCTGTCTTGTACACATCGTATAGGCACTCAAGTCAAGCAAGACCATGGCGTAACGCCTCCTGAGGCATCACCTCTCCCTCCAAGGCAGACTCCAGGACCTATGGGCCGAATGAAAGGTCCGAAGCAACAAGTGAGGCATGGATGACCTCACCTGCCTCTGCTGAATCAGTCACCTACAGCCCTAGCATCTACATGTTGTGATCATATAGATGTAGTCACAGAGGAGTCCGGCTCCACATCGTTAGTCTCGCTCAAACGATGTCCAGCTGCCTCTGATGCTATACCTCGCGAAGCCAGGTCTGTTGCCTCCATACCTCCAATTGTAGGAAGCTCTTGCATTGCTGCTCCATCTGCTACTGGTGCTCATGATGCATCTACAACTGGTGGAGCAGGCGATGTTGTAACTGGCAAAACCAAGTGGACGATCGGCGGACCATTTGTGGAAGCAACCTGTGCTCCCCTGGGTGCCACCTCTGCCAAACTGTGAAGGGCCATGAGTACAGTTGGCTCCGCATCAACCTCTGCTACTATGAATGCACCAAGCTCCTGCGTTGTTGCTCCATCTACTACAGGTGCTCATGACTCATCTACAACTAGTAGAGTGCTAAATGCTACAATTAGCTACACCGAGTGGACCAAGGGTGGACCATCTACGGGAGCCATCTCTGCCAAAGTGTGAAAGGGTCGTGAGCACAGTCATGTCTATCCCTATGGTCATGGTCGATGGGAAGACGCTCTCCCCCTCAGCCTCTAGAATCACAAAAGCCGGCGAGGTTGTAGAAATGCCCAAGACAGGACAAGCACTACGTGACGCGCGTCAACGTTGACGTCAAGCACGAGCCTGTCTGGTGCAACTGGGAGCAAGGGAGTCACCTCGAGAAGCCTTGACGCCACTAGAAGAGGGCAAAAGTGAGAGAATGACTGCAGCCTAGGATGGGGGGTCGGATGGAGGCTTCTAGGAACCCTCAAAAGAGGACGGTGAAGGGGAGAAAGAGCTGGTCAGAAGCGGAGACCCAATGACAACACGATCACTAAGGTGCTACACCATCCAATTCAGACATTGTAGCTCGCCATAGACAATGGCCATAGCTCCGGCAAGGGGAACTAACCTATCAGGCAGGTCTGATTGCTCTAGAGGTTGGAAGGGATCATGGGATCATAGCCAAGGCGGGTGCTAGCCTTGAGGGCACTGCCAGCAGCGACGCCACCCATACTACCCATCACCACAATAGTTTTGAAGTTCGCTTCCACTCACATCTCTATGCCCTCTTGTCTGCTCCTCCATGCACACACATATACAGACTAACTGACATGACCTCAGTTGGGAAGACGTCAAGCGAGCCTACCATGATGGGCGGCCCTGGCGAAATGACACATCTTCTTTACCTAGGAGTGCCTGCTGGCACCTACATGGTCATGACTTGATTCTCTATCCGTGGGAGATGTTAGGGCTCGTACATTCCCACTATCGTGTCCTGCATCATGTCTTGCTTGCCTTGAGTGTACTAGGGGAGCTGTATTTCCCGAGTGCTGATCCTTAGGGGGCCACCGTGGAGGGTTCACCCGCGCACTGGTGAGTAGCCGCTGCACGGATGAATTCCAAGCGGGCGGGCTCAACCCCCGGGTGGCGGTGTGTGCTCGCTTGAGTGTCATGCTCGTAGCGAGTGCACGCTCATCAGTTGCTAAGTCTCCCTCGCTCCCTTCTCAATTCTGTCTTGGTTTTCACTCGAGCTATTGAGGCAAGTGTTTCCCGCAGCCTTGGCGTACTGTGCACTCTCTCGTGCCTGGTCACTGTCTCACACACATGTGCCCTAGGAAGCTGCCTGGTAACTGCTGGTATCCAAGCAGTGAGGATCCGCTCCCACAGCTCATCGATCCTGGCCCTTAGTCTTGGTGCAACACACACGCCTGTGACCCTCTCGGCCCGTGCAAGCCATAGCCCACCTCAGGAGTGCATCTGCGCAGCTGGTCGACTCTTCGGCACTGAGCAGCAGCACCCACAGGTGTTGCTGTGATTGTTCGCGATTCTCTTGCAGCAGCTCTACTTTGCCATTATCTACACCCGTGGGCGATACCCCGTGCGGTTCCCCTCTCGCACCACACCATCGTCTACGGTGAGCTGACTCCTCTTCCAGTGGGCCGAGAACTTCACTCCCTCGAAGTCCACCCCACTACAATACTCTGCTCTCGCTTGACTGCTCTCTAGCAGGCCGAAAATCTAGCCATCCGCTACCGGTAGGCTTGGAGCATTCTAATCCTGTCGCCTCCGTGGTCCTGCAGTTGTCTGCTGGACCACAACACAACAGGTCTCGTGCATCCTCTACTCTTAGCCCTCAGGAGCAAGCACACACCTAGGATGCCCTTGCTGCCCCAACAAGCGGCCACACTGGATTTGCGACCTCTTGGCGGGCCCACAGACAAGGAACTTGACTCCCCTCATACGACTGCACGCCACACTGACCACGGGTGGGAGGACCCTCGGCTCTTCGACCCTCCTTCACCCCCCGATAACGACACGTCCTTGTGGTACCGCATGCTTGATTCCTCCCACTGGCACGAGGAACTAGCCGCACTGAACGAGAGGGGGGCAACTGAGTGAGAGGAGGAGATCAATCGACAAGGGTACACCACTGACGACCTACCTCTGTCACCGCCCCGTCCCCCAAACATGTAACCACCTGCCGCTCCACAGTCTTCCAACGCTGCATCTACTTCCAACTCCACATCTGCTCCATCCCCCACTACATCGACATCTGCTGGACCGGCTCCACCTCCGGAGGTCCCTGGGGTGATTCCTGTTCTCCCGGTCCATACTCATTCCATTGGCTTGGGGGGTGTCATTCTTGATGTAGCTACAGGGGCCGCAACAACCTTTGCCGCTACTGCTTGCGCGTGCAGAGCTCCCACCCAGACTGCGAGGGGCTGTGCAGCTGACGCCTAAGTGTACGCAACAGCTTCTCTTACGTTGATCGCTGCAGTAGCTGCCAACATTACCACCCAGGTAACCGCAGCAGTAGCTTTTGTTGAAACTGCTGCATCATCTGCGGCCGACTCAACTACAACAGCTGTCAGTTCTATCCGTGCTTCCACAGCACCAACAGTCCTGACTCCCACCAGTGCTCCGCGGGAGCTGACACCACACATCACCACAATACTCCTGGTGGCATCAGCCTCAGCAGCGGTGGCCGGGGCAACCGTCACTGGACTTTTGTGCCTTACCGTGGTAGTTGCTGGATGGGTTGTCGTTCTCTTCTCTTCAGCTGCGGCAGTGGTCGCCCCTCTCTTCGCACTGCTGTCTCGTCACCAGTTCGGTGAGCACTCTCTGCACTTTTGCACTACACATTCACTTGCCACTTCACTTGCAACTCTCACAATGCCAGGACCGGAGGAGACAATAGAGGCTCTCCAAGCCGCCCTTAGTGAGGCCCAGGCGGCTCGTCGCAAGGCTAAGGATGACATCCAATAGCACAGCGAGGCACAACAAGAATTAGCTGCCATAGTGGCGACGTTAGTCATAGAGCACCTCTGTACTGTCCCTGTCCTTGCCGCTATCCTTCTTGCTAATGCCAGTGCATCTGCTGACTCATCTCTGTCTCCTAGTGGTGGTGTCCCTAACTCTTCTTCTCCCGCTCTCTCAGCAGCCGCTCTCGTTTGGGTCCTTCTAATTGCACGTCAGAAGGACTTCGAGACGCCGCCACCAGAGTTCACGTGTAAACATACCTTCACTTCGTGGGAAACACGCTTCAGCGCTTGGGCTCAAGGGGAACTCTAATGGGAGTACTACTCCCCTCCAAAGGCGTCGTCTGTTCCATAGCCAGCTTAGGCGGCTTGGGCCGTCCGCGCCCTCATCATTGCCGGACCCAAGAGTCTTCTAGATTAAATTGGTATGTTTAATGCAGACCCGACACGAGGCACATCTGCTGACCCCGTCGGCGCATACGCCCTCATTCGTTCTCCCAAGCCAGTCACTGGGCATGCAGCCCAGAGTGCCCTCACTGTGGAGTTTGACACCTTACAGATGCAGGCTGATGAGACTACAGTCGAGTATTGGACACGGAGTCTGCGCTTGCTACGCGACCTGGGCAAGGTTGCTCCTAGGCCTTTGTCTACCTTCTTGTTCATTGTTGCAGGTCTGATTCATGAGGTCTCTGATCTCTGCCTGCAGGTCTCCCAAGCAGAACTTGAGCGCCTTGCTTCTGCTCAACTCCCTGCAGACATACCCCCAGGGATCGGACCTCTCTATGACTTCATTGCTTCCCGTCTCACTGATTGGTGGAATTGTCTACAGAACAAGCACATTTATCGTGCAACACTCGCTGCAATCACAACCTCCTCATCCTCTTCTGTAGCCGCCGCCACCTCACCTTCAGTCTCCACCTCCCCTGCCATAGCTCACTCCACTCAGGTGGCTTCTTGTGGTGGGGATGGTGGCTCCAATCGTGGGGGTGGCCATGGTGGTGGCAAGGGGCGTGGAGGTGGCCGGGGGAGTAAGCCATTCCCCGGCTCCATCACCAACATAGGTGGAACTTGCTAGAACTGCGGTGCCACTGGCCACTCTACGCCTAAGTGCCCTGCTCCCCGTGATGATGCCCGTCTGGCCTCCTCCATACGGGCCCATTCGGCGCGCACCGGCGTCACCTCTTCTTGCGCAGCTGCGGCGGTGATGGTCGCATCTTCTTCCTCCTCTTCCTCAACCTCCGCCCTCTCCACTACATTTGCTCCACTTTAGCCATCACCTTCACCCCAAGTCCTTGGGTTGGATACCGCCCCCCACCTATCCCCACTACTACTGTCATCTGTCCTCACACTACTTTGCACCCTCCTAGACGCGTGACGGCTGCCACCTGTCTGACCGTTCCTTTGACCGCTCCTCCGATTGCTCCTCTGACCGACGTGACAAGGAGCATGTTCTTGAACGGTGCATTGCTGAACTCCTCCACCTTCACTCTCAAGGAGGTGAGAATATGAGTGGCCTGTGTGGTGTGTCTGCCTGTGATTCTGACGCCACCCTTCGTACAATAGTGTCTGGTGATGTTCACGGGGCCCTGCCTGATGCTTGTGGTCTCGGTCACTACGTTCTCTGCTTGACTGATGAATCCTCCTAGTACCATTGGGTCTTTGCTCTCCGTCACAAAAGTGACATCACCGACGTCCTTGAAGTATGGCTCTCTCAGGCCGAACGTGCTTGGCTTTGTCCACTACGTGTGTTTTGTAGTGACGGAGGAGGTGAGTTCCTTGGCCCTACCTCCCGCTTCCCTGAGTCTCGTGGTGTTTGTCTTGAGTTACAACCCCCTTCACCCCTGAGCAAAATGGGATGTCTGAACGCTGGAATCACACCCTTACTGATGGGGTGCGCGTCCTTCTTTCTACCTCCGGTCGGTCCCTGTTGTTCGCTTTTGAGGCAATATCGTACCTGACGTGGGTTTGGAACCGGGTTCCTCATGGTCCTCTTCCCCACACAATCACACCCTTTGAATGGTGGACAGGTCAGCGAGCCGACCTCCGCCTTGCCCTTGTATGGGGATGTCTTGCTTCTGTTTGGCTCCCGGCCAACCACCAGGATGGTAAGCTATCCTCCCGCGGTTGCCTGTGTGTATTCCTTGGTATCTCTCCCTTCTCCAAATCTTGGCGTTTCTGGGATCCCTCCCACAGTCACGTCATTGATTCACGTGATGCCCTCTTCTTTGAGGACTTGTTTGAACAGGATGCTCCTCGCTTTGGCGGATCCCTCTCTCCGCCCTCTCGGGGAGGGAGTGGTCCTCTCTCGTCTGAGGTATCTTCTCTCCTCTCCGTGCGTCCCCCGTATCCCCCTGTCTCCTCCGCCCCATTGGGGCCCTTTGCCTCCTCTTTGCCTCCCTTTCTGTCTGGCACTAAGTCGTCAGAGTCTCCTAATCCAATGGTGTCTCCCCATTATGGCTCCTCTGTGCCTTCCACTTCGGACTCGCCCCCTGCTACGAAGTCGGTTTCACTATCAGCGTCTCCTGACCGCCCGGCGTACCCTTCTCTCTCTGTCTTGTCTGCACCTCGTGCTACTGCTATGCATCCAGCCTATCCTACTCCCTTGCTTGTGCAGTCCTCCGCGGCGCGATCTGTTCCCCCTTTCTCACCCTACACACGTGGAGGTCGCCCCAGGGCCCTTCCCTCCCAGTCTCATCCTGTGGTCTCTGGTGACCCTGGCCTCCGTGCCCTTGGACTCATGACCTCTGGCTTGTCTGTTACTGTCTCTGTCGTTAATCCTAGCACTGCGCTTGGCTACTCCCTTGTTGAATAGGAATTCCACTCAGCTCTTTCGTCGTCTGTAGCTGGGTATGTTGCCTCATACTTCGCAATTTCAGGTCTTTCTCCCCTTCCACCTGAACCACTGACCGTGCAAGCGACACGTGCAGCCACTAACTCCTCTCTGTAGGAGCAAGCCATGAAGGCTGAACTTGATGCACTGTTAGAGCACAGTGTGTACGAGCTGGTGGTTTTTACCACCAGGCCGCAAAGCTGTCGCGGCCACGTGGGTATATCGTCGCAAGCTGAACCCAAACAACACTGTTGAGCGGTACAAGGTACGTCTCACGGCAAAGGGGTTCTCCCAGATTCTGGTGTGGACTTTGACAAGACGTTTGCACCAGATGGCTGCTACACAACCGCCAGAGCGTTGCTCAACTAGGTTGCCCAGCATGACTGGAAACTGGAGCAAATGGACGTCAACAATGCCTTCTTATATGACAAGTTGGATGAGGAGATTTACATGGTGCAGCCCCCCGGCTTCTCCAATGGGACAACCCGTGTGTGGCGGCTGTGTAATTCCCTCTATGGGCTTAAGCAGTCCCCACGCTGTTGGAACCAAGAGATCACGGCGACTCTCGAGAGAGGGGGCTTTAGAAGGAGTCCAATGGACCGTGCTCTGTTTCTTAGCTCCCCTACAAAACCGTTGGTTGCCATCTTGGTCTATGTTGATGTTCTCATTGCTTTCCCTGGCACTTCCGCCGTTTCTGCCGCTAAGTCCCTTCTGCAGGTAGCCTACAAGATGAAGGATCTGGGTCCAGCCCGTATCTTCTTGGGCATGGAGCTAGAGTGTGACCGCGCACGTTGTACTCTGCACGTGCACCAGGTTGTGTACGTCTGTAGCTTGGGGGAGCGCTTCAGTCCCCTTCTCACATCCATTCCCACTGCTTCTATACCCATGATCCCCGCTGGTCAGTCACTACTGAAATCCTTGGATCTCTCAAAGCTGAGGGAGAGAGTGGATGTGACTGACTACCTTCGATTCATTGGCTCACTGATGTATCTTGCCACCAACACGCGTGCTGATGTTGCCTTTGCTGTCAACTTTCTGTCCCAAGTCTCTCAGTGTCCACACGAGCGGCATCTTGAGGCCGCCTTACGAGTCATCCGTTATGCACTCTCCACGCCACGTGTCGGTCTCTACTTTCGTGCACAACACTCCCTTGTGGTTGATGGCTTCACTGATAGTGACTGGACACACGACTCTCATGCACGCAGCCAAGCAGGGTATATCTTCATGGTTGGTGGGACCGCCGTCTCTTGGAAAAGCGGCAAACAAGGGTGCATTGCCCGTAGCACAACTGAGGCTGAGTATGTTGCTCTTGGCGCAGGCGCGTATGAGGCTGTCTCGCTGTGTCATCTATTGCAGCAAGTGCGTGTCCCCATCCGCTGCATCACTCTGCGTTGTGACAATCAAACCACAAAGGCTATTGCCAAAAATCGTGGTATGCATCATTCCCTCACCAAGCATATCAATGTTGACTATCACTTTGTGCTTGAGTGCATTGCCACCAGCATTGTCCAGGCTGTTTGGGTGGATACACCTTCTCAGAGAGCAAATTTCCTCACCAAAGCCCTCGCTCAAAATTTCTTCAAAAGTGTTGTTCATGCTGTTGGTCTCATCTGTCCCCATGACACAGGTTCACCTGCTCTGTGTGTCTCACATGTCGTTCTTCTCGACCTGTTGTGCCTCATGTGTGTGGAGTGTCTGCCTTCAGGTCATGGGGGAGTGTTGAAGTTTGCTGCCACTCACATCTCTATGCCCTCTTGTCTGCTCCTCCATGCACACACATGTACAGACTAACTGACATGACCTCACCTGGGAAGACGTCAAGCGAGCCTACCATGATGGGCGGCCCTGGCGAATTGACACATCTTCTTTACCTAGGAGTGCCTGCTGGCACCTACATGGTCATGACTTGATTTTCTGTCTGTGGGAGATGTTAAGGCTCGTACAATCTCAA
This sequence comes from Penium margaritaceum, assembly GCA_023375785.1. Taxonomy (NCBI): domain Eukaryota; kingdom Viridiplantae; phylum Streptophyta; class Zygnematophyceae; order Desmidiales; family Peniaceae; genus Penium; species Penium margaritaceum. The sequence continues at coordinate 81,597 of SZWC01003314.1, read as the reverse complement.
TGACGTGTCCTGCATCATGTTTTGCTTGCCTTGAGAATATTGGGGGAGCTGTATTTCCCGGGTGCTGATCTTTGGGGGGCCACCGTGCCGGGTTTACCCGCGCACTGGTGAGTAGCTGCTGCACGGATTAATTCCAAGCGGCCGGGCTCAGCTCCCAGGTGGCGGTGTGTGCTCGCTTGAGTGTCATGCTTGTAGTGAGTGCACGCTCACCGGTTGCTAAGTCTCTCTCGCTCCCCTCTCACTTCTGTCTTGGTTTTCACTCGAGCTATTGAGGGTAGTGTTTCCCGCAGCCATGGCGTACTGTGCGCTCTCTCCTGCCCGGTCGTTGTCTCACATACATGTGCCTTAGGAAGTTGCCTGGTAACTACAAATAGTAGCAAGCAAAGTTGGAAGGAGGCTGCTGCCACATTTTTTCATTCATAGGAAGAATGAGATGCCGACGGCATGATTGCCGCTCAAGAAAAGACAAGCAACCGGTTCAAGGTTGGACTTTTCGTGGCTGACCAAACACCTTGTCATAGGGCGAAAGATCCCAGTGATGGGAATGTTCTCTACCACCTCAGTTGCCTTAAATCCCCCAATAATGTTTAAATTCACTACCTTTATTGGTGATTGGTCGAGGGACTCCTTCACCGAGGACTTAACAGACTGCGCCCTTCATTCGGATGCGTTTGTCCTCATTCTCTGCTTCAGCCGGCTCCAGTCCTGCGGTCGCACCATAAAAGATCATAATGTTGAAGTTCGCTGGCCACTGACAACTCTATGTCCTCTTACCTCCCACGCTATGCACACACATGTACAGATTAAGGGAGAATGGCCCTACTTGGGGGAGCGTCAGGCATGTACGGTCTGGCTGAAGCCATTGACGCCCTCAAGCTGCTGCTGTTGCTTGCCCCAGGAGTGCCCTTTTGGGCACACACATGGCCACTGCATGACTCCCTTTGAATCTTTATGATTCTGTGATGCGGTAGATGCTAGGGCCCGTACATTCTCACTGCCGTGTCCTGCATCACGTTCTCTTGCCTTGTATGTGCTGGGGGAGCTGCATATTTCCCGGGTGCTGATCCTTACAGGGCCAATGTGCCGGTCTTGGCCGTGCATTGGTGAGAAGCCATCCTCGGTTATTCCAAGTGGTCTGGCTCGACCCCTGGGTGGCGGCACTCACCCACCCGTGCTTGATGCTCGTGGTGGGTGTGTGCTCACTGGTACTAACCTCCCTCACTCCCTACACACGATTATCTCGCTTGAGTGCATGATTCTAAGGCAAGTTACCGCATCCATGGTGTATCTCACGCATTGTGCCTTGTTGCTCTCACACAACCCGCCTCACATGGGTTAGCCAAGCAACTTCCTAGTAGTTACTGGTATCAGAGCAGTGAGAATTCAATCCCACCGCTCGTCAATCAAGGTCCTTGAGCTTTCACGGCCCACATCTCCCGTGGACCATGTATCACCGCAGTGGACACTTCGCGCCGCCAGCCGTCTCTTCGGTCTGAAGCAGCGGACACTCTGCGCCGCCGGCCGTATCTTCGGTCTCACACAACAGCACTCCTAGGTGCTACAGCCTCCTTTCCCTACCAGCGCGCACCAGCCGTTCTCGCTGCTCTCCTTGACTCTTCAAGGCCCGCGAGTGCTCTCTCGCCCGCTCGCCCATTCTCCACGGCCCTCGCTGCTTTAAGCTACGCGTCTGCTCCCAGCCCCAAACTCTCGCAACTGCTCTCAGCCGCTCTCTCTGCTCTCCGCAACTACTCTCGGCTGCACTCGGCTGCACCCAGTTGCCCTACCCTATACCAGCCGTTCTTGCTGCTCTCCTCAACTCTCCAAGGCCTGCGAGTGCTCTTTCGCCTGCTCGCCCATTCTCCACAGCTCTCCACTACTCTCAGCTGTTCTCGGGTATTGCCCACTCGCAACTGCTCTCTCAGTCGCCTCCCCTCTCTCCGTGGTTGCCCATGAATGCACTCGGCCGCCCGCCATTCTTGCCTGCCCGCCGATTCTCTTGCCCATTCTGTGGTGCTTGACTACTCGGCACCTTCCACCTCTCTTCGCCAGGCACTGTCACAACATTGTTTCACGGGATACCTGTTGGTTGCGGCAACGGCCCACACAGTCTCCACACTGGCTGATGACGACGACACCCCTTTGTGGGTGCGCATGTTGGATCACACATACTGGCAAGAAGACATTGACGCTGCAGCTGAGTGCAAACGAGAGGAGATATATCGTCAGGTTTAAACCCCTGACGACCTCCCTCCGTCACCACCGCTGTCACCAAGAATGCAATCTTCCTACAGCTCTCAGTCTGCCAAACCTGCAGCTACACCAATTCCGGCTCCTCCTCCTACCGCAACAGGATCTTCCGAGGCGTCCACTGCACCCGAGGTGCCCGACGTCATCCCTGTTCTTCCAGTGTACACAAATTCCATTGGCTTCGAAGGAGCTCTCCTTGACACAGCTGCTGGCGCCACAGCCACCTTCGCAGCCACAACTAGGGCCTGCTGTGCTTCCACGCAGACGGCCGTTGGCCGAGCAGCTGAGGCATACGCATAGACAGCTGCCTCTCTCACTCTCCTTGCAGCTGCCGCTGCAAACATTGCTACCCAGATCACAGCAGAAGCAGCATCCATTGCCACGGCAGTCTCCACAACAGCAAACGCCACCTCTAGCGCCGTCGGCTCCATCCGAGCCTGCACCGCCGCAACAGTGCTGACGCCCACTGGTGCTCCTCGCGACATCACACCACACATCGCCACCGGCGTTCCGGTGATAGCAGCCTCAGCAGCAGTTGCTGGAGCCACCGCCACGGGGCTCCTATGTCTCACGGTGGCGGTTGCGGGTTGGATAACGATCCTCTTCTCCTCTGCCGCAGCGGTGGTCCCGCCACTCTTCGCTCTTCTAGCTTGGTGAGCACTGCATTCCACAAGGACACTTTGTACTCTCTTACACTACCTTGCATTCTCCCCTCTCTCATCATGCCTCGACCGGAAGAGACCATAGAGGCACTTCAGGCTGCTCTTAGTGAGGCACAAACAGAGCGCCGCAAGGCTGAGGATGAACTTCATCAGGGGCGGGAAGTACACCTCAAGCTAACGGCCACAGTAGCCACCTTAGTCATTGAGTAATTCCGTGCCATTCCAGGCTTTGCTGCAGTTATTTCTACCACGTAGCTTTACCGAGCAGACTCGTCCGCTCCTCCTGGTGGTGCAGTTGCAAACTCCTCTTCTCCCTCTCTCTCAGCAGCAACCCTTGCCCGTGCTCTGCTCCCAACTAGGCAGAAAGACTTTGAAACTCCACCACCACAGTTCACGTCTAAGCTCACCTTCACATCCTGGGAGACCCGCTCAGCGCATGGGCCCAGGGTGCGCTCCTCTGGGAGTACTACTCCCCTGCCAAGTCGCCATTTGTGCCACAGCCTACAGAGGCTGCTCGCGCTGTGCAGGCACTCATCAATGCAAGCCCCGAGAATCTCCTCGACGATATTGGTACGTATAATGCAGATCCTTCCCGCGGCACCCCTGTTGATCCTATTGGCGCTTACGCTCTTCTCCGCCGTCGCAACACAGTGACTGGGCACGCTACCCAGAGTGTGCTCACAGTTCAATTCATAACATTGCAGATGCATTCTAATGAGACGGCAGATGAGTATTGGGCGCACAGTCTGCGCTTGCTCCGTGACCTTGGCAGGGCCGCTCCAAGTCCTCTCTCGGCCTGCTTGTCCACCGTTGCTGGCCTCATTCCAGAGCTGCCTAATTTGTACCTGCACGTCTCTAAGGCAAAACTTGAGCGTCTTCCCTCTGAACCTGTTCCTGCTGATTCCCCACCCGGCATCGGCCCTCTCTTTGACTTTACTGCCTCGCGTATCACTGACTGGTGGAACGCCTTGCAGAACAAGCACATGCATGGCACTGCATTGGTTGCTGTCACCACACCCTCCTCTTCTTCCTCTGCCATAGCTTCCTCTTCCTCCTCCTCCTCCTCGTAGGCTGCAACGCACCCCACTCAGGGTGCCTCTCAGGGGGGGTGGTGGTGGACCCAGCCGTGGTGGCGGCCGTGGGGGTGGCCGCAGTGGCAAAAAATCGGCCCCCACTACTACCGAGGTTACCTGTTGGAACCGTGGGGCCCCTGGCCACTCTTCCCCAAAATGTCCCACTCCTCGTGACGATGCTCGCCTGACCTCCTCCATGCGTGCCCACTGGACCCGCGCTGGTGTCGCCGCCTCCTCTGCCGCTGCTGCTATGACAGTCGCATCCTCCTCATCATCGCATTTTCCTTCAGCACTTTCCACCACGCTTGCCCCTCTTCAACCAAAACCTCCAACTCCCGGCCCCTAGGGCTAGGTTCCTCCTCCAACTGGCCCTCCATACTACGGCACCCCATCCTCTCACTATCACGTGCCCCACTGGGCTCATGACGATGGGTACTTCTCTGACCTCTCCTCCGACCGTTCCTCGGACCGCTCCTCTGATCGCCGTGACGAGGAGCGTACCCTTGAGCGTCAGCTTGTAGAGCTCCTTCATCTTCGCTCTCAGGGAGGTGAGAGTGTGAGTGGCAAGTCCCGTGTGTCTGTCTGTGAGTCTGAGGTCACTCCACGCGGTGCCCTCCTCTGGTCGGGTTCAGGGGGACTTGCCTGATGATTGTGTCTGGATTGAGGATTGGCACTC